>ML779114.1:2746481-2770312 GCA_009831015.1 Picea engelmannii | reverse complement strand
ATATACCTACAATTTATTATTGTGATAATATTAATGAATACACATAAGTAAGGATCAGAGATATATGAATTAATTATAAGAAATGGTATACTCATATAGATATTATTCCAACAAGTAATAGTAACATGGATCATCTACAAATTATAATACTAGTAATCAATACACAGTATGGTGAAAAAGATGGTCACCGTTCACACTAGCAGGGCTCAACGTTCTTAGTCAAACAAGTTACCCAGAAGGGATTTTTGTAAATCAATAAATACTTTTATTGTCCATTTAAGTCCCAATGATTAGAAGATTAAATAATATAAATGTATTATTTCCAAAAGTAATCACAACGTGAATTTTAGGTTTCTCAACTCAATTAGAGGATGTCAACAAGGTCGATTGATCATGACAGTAATTGGCTACAAATATAAGTCGCCTAGAACTAGACAATGGAAAGGATTTGGGTTGATGTTGCTATGCACAATTAATTTTGAAATTGAGATAGAGTATACTAATTACTCAATGTAAAAAAATGTGAAGGAAAAATTATAATCTATGAGTGCTTATTCCCTATCTATAATATCTTAATTGTACATGTTTTTTTTTTTTAAATAAAAAAGTGCGGATCCTGCTATATTAGATAGACAAAAATTTGTACAGAGTTATACAAAAAAGTATCACCCAAAATGATGCCGATTTTCGGAAACCAGCAAGTTTAGGGAGTGAGTAGCAATAGCATTATAAAACATAAAGACAGAGTGGCATCTGTCCTGCCCGGAGGAAACCAGGACAAATGCCTTTGGTCTAAGTTCATATAAAGCAGTAACATAAAACTGAAAACCAAGAGAATATAAAAACCTAGGTGTCTGATGACCTGTCATCCTCGCCCGTCTGCCGTGTGGTCCCAGCCAGGATGGCATAAGCTTGCGAGCAGAGTGGACATTTCCGTTTGGTTTGTGTGTTGGAGAATGCATCGAGTAGCATGTCCATTCTTTGACCCATGCAGAGGGCCCGATACTCCAGATCCGCCAAGTGTCCACGAAGGTCAAAGATGAGAGCTAGGTGTTCATCCCGGATGAGTGAGCCATGCACGCTGCCACCCTCGTTCACCGTCGCTCCAGAACCCGCATCTAACAACCACTGCTCCACTGCACCTTCTGCAACCTTCGTGCTCGCATTATGGCAGCTACAATTATCGTTACCAGGCCAGGGTATTTCCTCCATGAGACAACCTGGGATGTAATTGACCAGTGCCGGAGTGGGCTTGCAGTCCTCACTCTTGGTTGCCACGCGGGTGAACTCCATAGTCATCAGGTCCTCTGTAAACGGGATTTCCTCCACAATGCAGGGGGGAAACTCCTCCTCAATTCCCTCCTTCTGCCTCGGTTCTGGCGTTTTCTCCTGCCTTGCTCCCGGCATTTTCTCCGTGACATCCCGGCTGCATCCAGTGCCAGACTCAGCAATGGTGGCTAGCCGAGCCCATTTCTCTACTCGGGCGTTCTTCCGGAGAAGTGATGTAGCAAGAGCCAGGGCCCTTTCGAGTTGTTCCTTACGAAGCCGCTGCGCCTTATGCACCTCCCAGGCCGAGCGACAACGAGGCTTGCCTCTTTTTCGAACCATGGAGAGGGCGCAAGGCAAATGTTGGTGAGAGCAGAAGAACAATTGCAGGGATGAATTGCGTGCAATCGAGCCCAGACGCGTTGAATGCAGCAAGAAATACAACGATAGAACAGGGTTCCAGAATGCCAAATGAGCGGTCAATGCCAAACACCAGAGCACTCGGGCTATAAACAAGGCCTTGGCAGGTGCAGACCTGCGCTTACCGAGCAGGTTGTGAACGAAACGAACCGAAGCCGAGGCCATCCTCTCGCAATTAACCATCGCCATTACTAAACCATTAAACTCGTACCTTGTCACTCGAGGGAAAGGTCCCTCCACCCTTAAACTGCAGCGATGGCCGTCCCCCATCGTTATGTCATGCGCATGGGTGGCAGCCGTCGGCATTTATGCCAGGGCTGGGTGTGGATCCACCTGTTTCCCCGTAGCTACGTGTCACCCCATCCGGGTTTTAATTGTACATGTTATTAATATGTAAAATTATTAATTATTTTTCCTTGAGCTGTATGCATTTTAATAATTAAGATATACGCTTCATTATTAGCATAAATTGTGATCGAATAAGTTACTAAACCTGGAGGGTAACAATAAAATATTTCATCTTCTTACTAATACTAAATTTTTCCCCAGCTATGCCAAAGGAAGGCTGCACAAGGGATGGAGAGTTGAAAAGAACGCGATGTGGAAAACATAAGTCATAATTCATGAGCTACTATGAAATATCTGCACAAAGTATTGGGCGAAAACAACTATATCTTTGCAATCTAAGTGAGTACAAGCTACGAATAATAATTAAAAAGTGCTCAACATTCTTTAAACCATCACCAGGTTGGATATTTTCCACATTTTCTTCTAAATTTGGTGAGTACCATAAGTTAGATATTTCCAGTTATGAAGTGTGGTTATGTCGATTCAAAAGTGGCAGAATGTCCCTCCAACTAACTTAATTTCGATTTGCAACTGTCACTTCAACTACTTGTAAATAACTAAGACATAGATTCTAACACATACTCTAACTAAGATAAGGTCAATTCGTTCAACATATAATATAAAGACAAGTGTACTCCTTCTTCTAGTGGAATTTATTACACTTATAAAAATCCAATTTTTTCCAAGATCCCACAAAAGTAAAATTCATAGTGAAATTATGGGATCAAAAGGTCTATTTCAGGAATTATTTAAATATAACATAACTTGAATTTCAAATAACTAGAAATACAATTACCGTTGCTTTAAGATTTGAATATGTAGAATTTGATCTTCAATGTGGTTGTGCTGCGCCTTCCTTGGAACAACCTGCTAATCCCAGAACGTCACTGGTACCTCCTAGGTAATGCTAGGGGTACTCTTCTTCCCCCTTAGCCTCTTGACCCGCAAAGGGACCACACAAAAAAACCAAGAAATACTAGCAACAAAACTTACCTCTCAAGGAAGAGCTTCCACTCTCTCCAAATTTGGAATCCCAACTCTCACAAGAAAATTTTTGGCAGCATAACAATACTAAGAAAGGTGACCCCTTCCCCTTATTTTCCATTTGTTTTATAGAAATTTCTCAAATGACACATGTCCACATGCACAAATAATTAAATTAAATGATTATCATCCAACACATTTGTCACACTCTCCCAAAGTTGTACATGTATTTAGCCTTGTTATTTTATTTAAAAAGTTATTTTCCCTCACATTCCCCAATGTGTTCCTATTTTCGCTCTTAGTTGTCCATTTGTTCCACAAATTCTCATTTAATTAGTGTCCCCTAACTAGATCTTAGTTAGAGTTGGATTAGGATTCTTCTTTTAGTTATACTTAGTGGTAGTTTGACTCAAGATGTTATTCTATGTGTACACCTATTCTATCATGTTTTATTTCTTTCTATTTTAAAATCCATTTTATTATTTTCATGCACACATGTGCAATTTTCCCAACATTTAAATTTTTATTACCTCTTTTCCTAGAGTTTGATTTTATCTCAATTCTTTTAACTTATTTCATATTTGATTTAGTCCTTTATTTAAAATTAGACTTAGAATTAGTCTATATTTAGGCTTAGACTTTGGTTAGGATTCTAAGTTTATAATTTACCGATTAATTAATACTCTGTCCTATCAAGGTCTAAGCATTTTATTAATTTTCTAGGCCATCTAGATTTATTGACTCACATTTTAATTACGCGACATTCCCTTCAATATGCACCTCCATGATCCAAGGGTGCCACTCACCTTTGAATGGTTTTGGAAGTTTTCTGACCTTTGGAGTCAACACTCCATTCAATCGACCTTGTAAGAGACTAAGGGATTCTAAGGAATAAGGATTCCTCTTTATTGCATACCCCTTAGAAATCTGCGTGAGCGACTCTCTCATTCCTCCCTCACAACATTGTGAATCTATTGAACTAGGTAATCATTAACCTACATTTAAGGTCATGGAGAGAGTGCTATTAGGCTGTGACAGGGATGTTTCCACACCTCTCTCTCAAATGTTTGGTTTCTGTGCATGACACCTTTACTACTTATGTGAGTCAGATTAGATAGCATCGGCAAGCTTGCATCCAATGAAAAAAACATTGTCAATAATCCATATATATAAATCATACTGTAATCATTCATATATCACATGTGCGTAAAATGAAATTCTCAAACAAAATGCAATCCACTACTTGAATCAATCTGAAGTCTAAGGAAGTCCATTGATTCCATCAACATCCATAACTTGTCATGTGTCCTGCACACTTAGTATAACTCGTCAATAATGTCTGTCAGTACATATACATTTGAAAGTAACAATAAGTTGTAACATCCCATTCTACTGATCACACTTATATTTACTTATTGTTTGAGGACACTTGCATGCAAGTGATCCAGTTATAGTACATTATGATTTATTTTTGATTATGATTTATATTTGATGATGATGATGTATTGTAATTTATTGTTACTTTCATATGTATATGCATTGACATATATTATTGATGATTTCTCATGAGTATGCAAGATACGTGACATGTTATGGATGTTGATGGGATCAATGGATTTCCTTGGAATCCAGATTTAATTAGGGAGTGGATTGTATTTTGTTTGAGTATTTCATTTTATGCACATGTGATATATGATTGATTACAATATAATTTGTATATATGGATTATTGACACTGTTTTTGTTAGTGGATGTAAGCTTGATGATGCTTGCTAATCTGAATCACATAAGGAGTAAAGGGGTCATGCACAGAAACTAGACATTTGAGGGAGAGGTGTGGCAACATCCCTGTCACATCTTACTAGAACTCCCATAGTGACCTAAACTGTATGTTAATAATTACCGAGTTTGAGAGGTACAAGGTGCCATGAGGGTAGACTGAGATAGTCGCTCATAAGGAAATCTAAGGGGCGCACAATAAGGTGAAATCCTTATTCCTTAGAATCCCTTAGTCTCTCACAAGGTTGACCGAATGAAGTGTTGGCTCCAAGGGTCAGAAAAAATTCAAAAACTAGTCAAAGGCAAGTGGAACCCTTGGAGAATAGATGTGCGTCTTGAAGGGAACGTCACATAATTAAAATGTGAGTTAATAAATCTAGATGACCTAGAAAATTAATAAAATTATTAGACATTTATAGGACAAAGTATTAATTAATCAGTAAATTATAAACTTAGAAACATAACCAGAGTCTAAGCCTAAACATAGACTAAGTCTAAGTCTAAATTTAAATAAAGGACTAAATAAAATATGAAATAAGTTAAGAGAATTGAGAATAAATCAAACTATAGGAAAAAGGAGAATACAAATTTAAAGGTTGGGAAAATTGTGGATGGGTGCATGAAAATAATAAAAGAGATTTTCAAAATAGAAAGAAATAAAACATGAGAGAATAGGTGTACACATAGAATAACATCTTGAGTTAAAGTACTGTTAAGTCTAAATAAAAGAAGACTCCTAATACAACTCTAACTAATATCTAGATAGGGGACACTCATTAAATGAGAGTTTGGGGAACAAAGGGACAACTAAGAGAGAAAATAGGAACACATTGGGGAATGTGAGGGAAAATGAATTTTTAATTTAAATAAAAAGGGTGATTACTTGTGCAACTTGGGGTGTGTGTGACAAGTGTGTGAGTGAATACTCTTAATTAAATCAATTAAAAAGTTAATTATTTGTGCATGATGACATGCGTCATTGGGGGTTTTTCTATATAGGAATTGGAGAAGAGGGTAAATGGATCTCACTTTTCATAGTATTGTTATGATGCCAAAATTTGGTTTGATTGTGTTTTACTTGTGAGAGTTGGGATTTCAATCTTGAGAAAGAGTGGAAGCTCTTCCTTGCGAGCCAAGCTTGGATCTATTATTTTTTTTTTGATGGTTTCTTGTGTGGCCCCTTTGCATATAGGGGGGATAAAGGGGAAGAAGCATACCCCTAGCGTTGACTAGGAGGTACCAATGAGGTTATGAGATTAGAAATCAAGATTAAAGAAGGAGCACAAGCCCACATTGAAGGGCATCCTCAATTCTCCATCTTCATCTGCTTGAGTATTTAATTTTCTAAAATTTTAAATTGTAATAAGAGTAAATTTTGTATATTAGAATTTATTTAAATCGATGCAAAACCATTTTGTAATCTGAAAACTAGAATTTTTTTAAAATCGATGCAGATCCATTTTGTAATCTGACAACTAGAAATTTTTAAAATCACTGCAGAATCGCTTTGTAATCTAAAAACTAGAATTTTTAAAATCATTGCAGAACCATTTTGTAACTCTAAAAACTAGAATTTTTTGTTAATCGTCGCAAAACCGTTTTGTAACTCTGAAAACTAAAATTTTTAAAATCGCAGCAGAACCATTTTGTAATCTAAAAACTAGATTTATTAAAAAATCGTTGTAGAACTGTTTTGTAATCTGAAAACTAGAAATTTTTAAAATCACTGCAAAACCATTTTGTAATATGAAAACTATATATATATTTTTAAATCGCCGCAGAATCGTTTAGTAACTATGAAAAATAGAATTTTTTAAAATTGCAGTAGAACAATTTTGTAACTCTAGAAACTGTTATTTTGTAGGGTCGCTGCAAAATTATTTTACAAATCCAAAACTTAGAATATTGTATGGTCACTGCAAAATTAATTTACAAACCTGGAATTTAGAATTTCGAATGGTCACTGCAAAATTAATTTACAAATCTGGAATTTAGAATTTCGCATGGTTGCTGTAAAAAATATTTGCAAATCCAGTAACTAGAATTTTGTAGATTCGTTAGAGAATTATTATGCAAATCTCGAAACTAGAACTTTGTATGGGTGTTGTATAATTGTTATACAAAGATCAAAATTTAACTTCGGATTTATGAAATGTTATTGTTATTAAAAAATTAATGATAGATTTGATATAAGTTAGAATGTAAACTTCTAAATTTTATTTGAAAATATCCTTGAGTATGGATCGAATGATTAACAATACTATTATCTTATATACCTACAATGTAAGTGGATGGATCGTTTGCCAATATATCCTTTCCAGTTCAATTATTTTCTGATTTTATTATGTATATTGATGTGAGAATTTGTGACCATCCCGTAAAGAACCATCGAACCTAGTATCTAATTTCATTCCATTCTTTATTGAGTGGAGTGGTACCTGTTATCACGCAAACTTGTTAGAGTCCTGTGGGTTTGTGGTTTCTACCTAAGTCTGTGTTTTTCTTTGTCCCTCTTGTTTCACAGACCAATTCTTAATATTTTCCCCCTTCGGCTTGTAAAATCATTTTCGTTTCCCCCCCCTCCGTTTTTAAATTACCCCGGTCTCCTTGTTTTCCCAGCCCCTATCCAGTCATCCAAGTATTTGTTTACACAGGCCACAGTCCCGGGATAAAATCATGACACTCATAGCGGTCTGTTCTGGACTCGAATCAAGCAAAAAAGAATGTTCATCTTTCAACAGTAGGAATTCCATGTGGAGTTCAGATTAGCGGCTCGCGGGCATTCAAAATATTAAAATTTACGTGAATTATAGCGTCAAAACAAAAGGCCCGAAGAGAGCATGAGCAGTTGATCTTTAAAGGGACATGTGACAGTTGATCTAAGTGTTCGGGGAAATAATCTTTTGGAGTTTCAAAGTGAGAAGTGTGTGGAATTGCCGAAGCGCCCAAGTGACGAAGTATCGAAGTCATCGAAGTGTCGAAGTCCCAAAGTGTTGAAGCGTCGAAGTGTCGAAGTCCTAAAGTTTCAAATTTTTTCTCTGTCGTCCAATCCAGGAGGACACCCGTCAATTTATTGCCAACTTCGGGTGAAAAGTAGTTGAAAGAAGAAGTTTGAGTTTTGACTTTCCCAGAGTCCAGAGGTGAGAACTAATTCTCGGTCGTTTGATTCAAGAGAACGCATCGTCAGATCCATAGCTCCAGGGAAAAGCAGCTAAAGGAAAATATTTGAGTTTTGATTTTCCCGAAGTCTGAAGCCCAAATCGCGAAGCAGAATTAGACCATTGATTTGAAAAGAGAAAATTCGATCCATAAGTCTAAAAGGTGCCAGAGCTGGGATGTTGATTAGAAATCCTCATCTCAGATCATAATATCAATGGTTTCACTCCATTGCGGGGTTGGAAGGTGCACACATTTTTAATTTTTCAAGGGCGGGCCACAATCAGAACCGTGGTTTTCAGAAAGGGACGTGTGGCGGTTCATGGTGAATTGTGGGGACAAAAGAGGTTTTATTTCAAACAAATCTTGGTCACACCCACAATCGCACAATTTATTAGGGTCATGGCCCTAGGTCACATTGAAGAAGGAGCGATGGAGAGGAGTTGCACCAAAAGACAAAAGCATTCGTATTGGTCACAAAAGAATATCTACATGGCATCGAGGCGTCGAGATTGACTCGAAAAAGTCGTGGGAACTGCCTAGAAGATTTAGTTTATACCTCGTCTCACCCCATAAATGGAAAGCATACTGAGAGTTTTCTTGGGGGGATATTGTCAATCCGAAGTTTCCCGAGGGACAAATTTTCCTGCAAAGCATATAACTAAGTCAGGCTTGCGTCTGACATAAGAAGGCCTGCACAGGATAAAAGAGTAGGCACCAACTAGAATCTTTGAATGCAGGGGTCCGATTACATTTCTGGTTTGCAACATTTCTAGTATATATAGGCAGTTTTGATATTTTGTTAAGGTCGAATGGTTGAGCTAGGCTCCCTGCTATTGTAATATTTTGATGAAGAACATTGTTTCTTTGGTTATGTCTTGATTTAATACTTCTTGATTAATCTAAGTCATCTTTCTTACTCCATCTTGTTTTCCTCTGATACTAAGAGAGATCATGATTAACTGATTCACATGGATTTTTGTGATTGCATTATGATGAATGTTTGATTATAATGTTGTTATGATTTCTTTTAGTTTCCTTGAAATTTGAATCCAAGAGGATCTTGTGTTTAAGTTTTTCTTCTTTAGGCTGCTGGAAGGCCTGATGTTCACAGAAGACCTATACACTGTTCTCACCAAAGTCTTCCTCCTACTCACCTTTAATCCAACTTACTGACTGAAGTTGATCCAAGACCTCAATTGCTTTCACATAACAGTCCAGATTTCTGAGTTAGAACATTCTTTTCATTGAGTCTTCTCTATTTGGCCTCTTACAACTCATTTACATCTACTATATAAACTGATGGGTAATGGGCTTACCTTCTATGCAATCTGAGGGTGACTTCTAGTGATAACATTTCTGGCACCGTTGCCAGGGAACAAATTGAAGACTTTTCCCTGGGATAGAATGAAAAAGACAAAGAAGCTATGATTATGAAGGTGCATCGGATATCAGTACCATTGAAGATTGCAACTTTCACCTGGTGACTCCACTATTTCGATTCCACTGTTTTAGTTGTGGATTCAAAAGGCAGACACATGAGGTCTACTCCACAACTGCCTCTAGCCACACTTGAAGCTGACCGAGAGAAAATTATCAGAAAAGGAAAAACCGCTCAGGAAGGTACTTCAATTGTTGTACCAGGTGATCCCAGTAATATTCTTAATCCTTCTTTACAAACTCCAGTAGCTACTTCTTATTCTCTTGTTATACCGTTTGCTGGAGTTTCAAGAAATTTGAATTTTGGGAGTTTTCGTGTTAATTTCTCCCCTCCTATTCTTGGTTTCGAAGGAGAGAGTTTTGACACCCCTATCTCCCTTGAATTTGTGAAGTGGTTCAGAACCAGGACCTTAGAAGGATTTCCCACTCTAGGCTTTACCACTCCTCCCCCTATTAGAGTTGTTGCAGTTACAAAAGGGGAAACCTTTGTTCCCTCTATCCCCTCATCTTTATCTCTTAATGCTCAACCTTTTCCTTTTTCTCCCAGAAGCAAAACCCGAGTCTCACCTGTCCAAACTCCATCTCCTCATGTTTCTCCTCCAGTTCACATCTAAATGGCAGGTGTTGATCCTCCTAGGAACAATATGGCTAAGATATTGACTGCTAGATACACCCATTTGGTTTTACCTCAGCCTATGAATGCTCTCCCATCCATAGAATAACTTAAGTACACGCCCCAGTTCACAGGGGAGGGAGACATGATTACATAAGAGCACCTTGCATCCTTTTATAGATTTGCAGAGATTCAAGTCATCGAAAATGAATATGTGTGGATGAGAGTTTTTGTACAGAGCCTTGATGGTGATGCCAGGGTTTGGTTTAAGGACTTATTAAACCTACAAAAACCTCCGCCATGATGACTTATGCTAGTGATTTTGACCCTAATTTTTGCCTCCAGTTGAGAGAAAGAAGAGCTATCTCCTTGGCTCATATGAAAGATGCAACCCTTGAACTAGAATCCAATATATTGGCAATTGACAAGATTAAGAGTAAGGCTGATAGAGATAGAAGAAAAGGTAGGTCTGAAATTCCGACTTCTAGTTCCTCTACTACCCTCCCTTAAACGAATGAAGTGACCAAGCTAGTAAAATCACTTTTTTCTAAAGTCGAAAGGTTTGAATTGGAAGGAAAGTAGAGCTATAGGAATCCCCCAAATGCTGATAATAGGGGTAGTTTAAAAAGACCAAATAATTCCCCTCAAACCATCCAAAGAGATCAAAGAAACAGGGACAACGATGATCAAAAAATCAAAACTCCTCTCCAAAATAACCTAGTTACTGATGAAGATGAAGAGGGAGAAGATATTGATCCCGAGATCCATTGCCTTGGAGATACCTCTTCATCCCCTCCTTTAAATCAGTCTGCATACGAAGAGGCCCTCATGAGTAATCAACTGAATGAGATGAGTAAAGGAGAAAAGACCAACAACAATCCGAATATATGTGACCTTAGATCCGAGAAGAAAGAAGGAAAGCCTGACATTCCCGAGCGACCTGCTAGAGATGAGAAAAATGCTAAAGGCATAATAGACAACAACAAAGAAAGAAAAGCACAAAGCCCCCCACCAGTGGTCAAAAGTCCTATCTTGGAGGTGAAGGAGATTCTGAAGACTCCCTCCCCTTATATCTTTGAGCATGCGATTCAAAAGATTAGAATCCTTGTACCTCTCTCAGAGTTAGTCAAGCATGAGTATTTCAAAAGGTGCCGATCAAAAAAAATTCACCTCGAACCTGTGTCTCACTCCACAGACTCAGTTAACCTCCAAGATGAAAGGCCAACTATTATATTAGGGCCTTTGGTAGAGGATAGAGATGACTCCTCCCCTCCCTTATACACTTCATTGAACATCCATGATAAGGTGTTTCATAACTTCTTGATGGATTCAGGGGCATCTCACAATCTTATTCCTAAGATTGTCATGGAAGAGCTTAGGTTGGAGGTTACAAAATCCTACCATGACCTGTATTTTTTCGACTCTAGGAAGGTGAAGTGCCTTTGGGTTATCAAATACCTGGCCATTTATCTGTTCCAGCTACCAATGAAGAGTGTGGTCATGGATATCGTAGTGGTTGATGTTCCCCCTAAGTTCAGGATGCTCCTATCTAGATATTGGATAAAGAGACTAGGGGAATCTTGCAGATGGACCTTTCATAGGCCAACATTCCTGTGTTCGGGGGTGAAAAAAGGAGACTTTACAGGGAAGCATGACTTGTGTACATCATCAGTGATGAAGCAAACCCCACCAACCATCCAGTTTTTTCTTTTGAAACTGATTTGGGATCCAACATATTGCAACTCATTGACGCTCCTAAAACTCCTCTTGAAATCCGAAAGAAACCTATTACTTTTTGTGAAATCCCTCCTCCGACTACCTCTGTTTGGAAGATGTTCTTTGATAGAGCCTCTTCTAAAGAAGGTGCTAGAGTGGTCTTTGTTTCACCTTGTTAAGAAACTATACTTTTGTCCTACAGGCTAGAATTTGAAACTACCAACAATGTGGCAGAGTATGAAGCTCTTGTTTTTGGTTTAAGGGCTACAAGAGACATGGGGATTGAAGAGCTATCAATATTTGGGGACGTAGAACTAATTGTTCATCATATCAAAAATATTTATCAAGCCAAACACCCTAGGCTTAAGACTTACAAAAATGAAGTATGGGACCTAGTTGATAGTTTCTTCCTAGATTCCAACATTTCATTTATTCCAAGAGAGGAGAATACCATGGATAATTCTTTGGTTGTCTCAGGAAGCCATTTCAGGGTCCCATTTCCACCCGAACTCAAATATGATGTAGAGGTGAAATATAGACCCTCTATACCTGACAATGTCCAGTATTGGAAGGTGTTTGAGGAATGTAATGAGATCAAAAAGTTTCTTGAGTCCGTTGATGAGTTCTCTGCTTTACATATTGATCGGGATCATGATTATGAAAGTAACCCTCATGCAGATGCATTTTTAAATAAAATTGCTAATCACCATATTGTTTAGCTGCCTGGAAACCACATTCCAAAGGGACTAGTTCCTCTAGAAAAGTTGTTTGATGGGATTGATGTGGTAGTAAAGTTTAAAGGTTCAACTGATGATGCCGATATTACTGAGTACAATATTGGTACAAAAGAGGATCCCAAATTTGTCAAGTTGTCAAGCAGCTTGTCAAGAGATCAAAGGGATGAATATGTTGAACTGTTAAAAGAGTTTGCTGATGTGTTTGCCTAGACATATGAAGATCTCAGAACATACGACACAAGTATCATTGAGCAAAAAATCCCATTGAAGGAAGAGTCCAAGCCATTTAGGCAGAAGTTGAGACAAATAAATCCTATGTTGCTGCCCATTATGGAGAAAGAGGTAAAAAATATTTTGGATTCCCATATTATCATTCCTTTGAGGTATTCTGAATGGGTGGACAACTTTCTTCCAGTGAGAAAGAAGAATGGAGAAATCAGACTATGTGTCAATTTCTAAAATTTGAACATAAGTTCTAAAAAGGACAACTACCGCTTACCAAAGATGGAACACATATTACAGAGGGTGACAGGTGCATCTAGGATGTCCATGATTGGTGGTTTTTCTAGCTATAATCAGGTCTCTGTCTTGCCTAAAGATAGAAAGAAGACAACCTTCACCACTCCTTGGGGTACATTCATGTATGCCAAGATTTCCTTTGGGTTGATGAATGCAAGAGAGACCTTTTAGTGAGCCATGGACATAACCGTCATTGGAGAGAAGGGAAAGTTTGTGGTCATTTATTTGGATGACATAACAATGTTCTCACAATTTGATAAAGAACATTATGGTCATTTAAGAAGGGTCTTCTTGAAATGCATAAAATTTAGTCTCTCTTTAAATCCCAAAAAGTCATTATTTTCAATGAAAGAGGGGAAATTGTTAGGACATATTGTGTCATTTGAGGGAGTAAATATTTATCCAAGCAGGGTAGAAGCTATCCAAAATTTGGCATTCCCTAGTTCCAAGAAAGAAGTCCAGTCTTTCTTGGGGAAAATTAATTTTTTGAGAAGGTTTGTTTCAAATTTTGCTAAGTTGGTAAAGTTTATCAAAACCATGTTAAGGAAAGGTAATGAGATCAAATGGACTACTGAATATCACAAATATTTGGATCAAATAAAGAAGGCATTGACTGAAGCACCTGTGCTCATTAGTCCTGATTACTCCAAAGATTTTCTGATTTTCTCCTTTGCTTCATTTGACACAGTAGCAATTGTTTTGTTGTAGAAGAATGTTGAAGGGTTAGTGAAGCCCATTTCCTTTTTTAGTAGGGCACTGAGAGGCACTGAAGTAAAGTATGACATCATGGAAAAACAAGCCTATGCTTTGGTAAAAGATCTCAAATCTTTCATAGTTTATGTGTTGCATTCAAAATTCATTTCATATGTCCCTTCAGCTTCTGTGAAGGAGATCCTCATTCAGCCTGACATAGATGGAAGAAGGAGCAAGTGGATTGCCAAGATGCTTGAATTTGATCTTGAGATAAATCCCACCAAATTGGTTGAAGGCCAAGGTTTAGCTAGGTTACTGGCTAAATCTAATTGCAAAGATTTGGGGGTCCATTTTATCAACAGTTGTTCAGAAAATCAACAAGCTGAGTTGTCTGATGAAGGTTCTCAAGTCAACCCTCCATTGGCAGGATGCACTTGGTAAAAGGGAATTATATTTTTCCTACAGAAGTTGCAACCTCTTGATGGTATGGAAAGAACAAGGTGAGATATTTGAATCTCAAATAAATTAAATATTGTCTTATTGATTAAGTTTTATATTGGAAAGAACCTTTAGGAGTGATTTTGAGATGTCTAGACCCATAGGAATCCCAAAGGATTATGTATGATTTTCATGGCAGTTTATGTGGGGGGCATCACTTCTGGAGAACCACAACCTACAAGATTCTCAGGGATGGGTATTTTTGGCCTAGTCTCTTCATTGATGTCTGTGCAAAAATCAGGTCTTGTGTCAAGTGTAAGAAATTCTATGGAAATAAATAACTCAAGTCTTTTCCATTGAAACGTGTGGTAGCTTCAAGTCCCTTTTAGCAGTGGGGCCTAGATTTTGTTGGGGAAATTCATCCTGCTTCAAGTGGTCATCATAGATGGATCTTGACTACAACATACTACTTTACTAAATGGATATAAGCCATCCCCACAAGAAATTATTCCCACTGGGTAATCATTGATTTTCTTGAGGACATTATAGCAAGATTTGGTTGTCCAAATAGAATTGTCATTGATAATGCTTCATATTTCAAGGCTGAACCATTGATTAAGTTTTGTGAATAGTTTGGAATCACATTGATTCACTATACTCCTTACTACCCCCAAGGGAATGGACTAGCAGAATCCTCTAACAAGAGCCTTATTAATATCATCAAAATATTGTTAGAGGACAACAAGAAGGTTTGGGATGCAAATCTTAAATTTTCTTTATGGGATGACAGAGTGACAACACAAATATCTCTTGGTGTCTCTCCTTTCCAGTTAGTGTATGGGTTTGAGGCCATCTTTCCCTCTCAACTCGTCTTACCTGTGGAAAAAATCTTCCAAGACTATAAAGGAGAACCATATAATATGATCATAAGAATACAATAGCTGGTAGAAGTGCAACAAATGAGGGAGAAAATACTGGACAAATCCCATGACCATAAACATAAGATCAAGTAGGCTTTCGACAGAAGAGTAAGGAAAGAGAATTTCCAACTGGGAGATCTAGTACTCAAGTGGGATGCACCTAAACAAGATGAAGGCAAGCATGGTAAATTTGAGGCCTTATGGATTGGCCCCTTCAAAGTTTCTGAGGTTTTTTCAAATAACACTTACAAGTTGCAGGATTTGGAGGATCATGAAGTTTTTGGTAGCCTTGTAAATGGGAATTTTCTGAAGAAGTGTTTTACTTAAGGCATGAGTGGCTTCCAATTTCATTGTAAATATCATTTTTATTTTGTTTTTGTTTTTTGTAAGTGACTCCATAACCCAACAACTAAGGCACTGGAACTACTTGTTCTTGGAAACTTGCAGGGAGCATGCCATCCTCTATGGAACCAAATGTTATCACACAAACTTGTCAGAGTCCTTTGGGTTTGTGGTTTCTACCTAAGTTTGTGTTTTTCCCTGTCTCTCTCCTTTCATAGATCAATTCTTAAGTTTTTTTCCCTTCATCTTGTAAAATTGTTTTCATTTTCCCCCCTCCGTGTTTAAAGTGCACCAGTCTCCCTATTTTCCCAGCCCCTATCTAGTCATCCAAGTATTTGTTTACACAGGCTGCAGTCGCGGGCTCAAAATGTGATACTGAGAGTGGTTCGTTCTGGACTCGAATTAAGAAAAAAGGTAGGTTCATCTTTCAACGATGGGAATTCCATGTGGAGTTCAGATTAGTGGCTTGCGAGCATTCATAATCTTAAAAGTTGTGCGAAGTATAGTGCCAGATAAAAATTCTTGAAGAGAGAATGAGTCATTGATCTTTAAAGGGACAGGTGGTAGTTGATCCAAGTGTTCGGGGAAATAATCTTTAGAAGTTTCGAAGTGAGAAATGTGTGGAATTGTCGAAGTGTTGAAGTGCCGAAGTGACGAAGCACCGAAGTGCCGAAGTCACCAAAGTGTTGAAATATCAAAGTGTCTAAGCGCCGAAGTGACGAATTCTTTGAAGTGCCGAAGTCCCGAAGTGTCGAAGTGTTTCTCAGCCATCCGATCCAGGAGGACATGCATCAATTTATCACTAGCTCCAGGTGAAAAGTAGTTGATAGAATTAGTTTGAGTTTTGAATTTCTTAGATTCCATAGGTTCGAAGTAATTCTCAATCATTCAATTCAAGAGCATGCATCATTAGATCCATATCTCTAGGTAAAAGAAGCTGAAGGCAAAGGTTTGAGTTTTGATTTTACCGAAGTTTGATGCCCGAATTGTGAAGCAGATCTCGGTTGTCGATTTGAAAAGAGAAAATATGATCCATCAATATAAAAGGCACCAGATTTGGGTCGTTGATCAGAAATCCTCATCTTAGATCACAAGATTAATGGCCGCGCTCCATTGTGGGGTCGGAAGGTGCACATGTTTTTAAATTTTCAAGGGCATGCCACAATTAAAACCGTGGTTTTTAGAAAGGGGCATGTGGTGGCTCATGGTGAATTGTGGGGACAAAGGTGGTTTTATTTCAAACCACCCTTGGTCGCACCTGCAATTGCACAATTGTGTAGGTTCATGTCCCTAGGTCACATTGAAGAAGGAGCGATGGAGAGGAGCTGCGACAAAGGCCAAAAGCGCTTGTATTGGTCACATAAGAAGATCTTCATGGCCTCGAGGCACAAGGATTGACTTGAAAAAGTTGTGGGCACCACCTAGAACATTCATGGATGTAAAACCTTGCCCCAATCCCAATGAAATCAGTTAATGGAAATGGGGGCAGTAGTTGAGACCTTGTCTCACCCCATAAATGGAAAGCATACTGAGAGTTGTCATGGGGGGAGATTGTGAATCTGAAGTTTCCCGAGGGATGGATTTTCTTGCAAATCACATAAATAATATTGGTTCACATTTGACATAAGAAGGATTTCACAAGCTGACAGAGTAGGCACCAACTGGAAACTTTGAATGCGGGGGTCCAATCACATTTTTGGTGGTTGCAACATTTCTAGTATATATAGGCAATTTTGATATTTTGTTAAGGTCGAATGGTTGATCTAGGCTCCCTGCTATTGTAATATTTTGATGAAGAACATTGGTTCTTTGGTTATGTCTTGATTTGAGACTTCTTGATTAATCTAAGTCATCTTTCTTACTCTATCTTATTTGCCTCTGATATTAGGAGAGTTCATGATTGACTAATTCACATGGATTGTTGTGATTGTATTATGATGAATGTTTGATTATAATGTTGTTATGATTTCTTTCAGTTTCCTTGAAATTTGAATCCAGGAGGATCTTGTGTTTAAGTTTTTCTTCCTTAGGCCGCTGGAAGGCCTGATGTTCATGGCATACCTCTACACATTTCTCACCAAATTCTTCCTCCTACTCACCTTTACTCCAACTTACTGATTGAAGTTGATCCAAGACCTCAATTTCTTGCACATACCAGTCCCGATTTTTGAGTTAGAACGTTATTTTCATCGAGTCTTCTCCATTTGGCCTCTTGAAACTCATTTACATTTACTATATAAACTGATGGGTACTGGGCTTACCTTCTATGGAATATGAGGGTGACTTCTAGTGATAACAATACTTATAACGAAATTGGGTATAGTAGATGTGATAATAGAGTACCAAGTTAAGTTATGTCATGATTTGGGATAGAATACCTTTAATTTAGTGTGAAAAAATATAAAGAATATTTAATAAGGATTTTTAATGACAGTATTTAACACTAGATTGTAAGTATTACTCTTATGTGCTTACATATTGACTACTAATGAAATTCAAATAGTAAGAAAGGTTTTCCAAGATTGACTGGGATTTATCCCAATAAAATTAAACTTAACAATAGTTACAGTAAAGGGTTTATCACCTCTTATGCATCACTCTACTTCCATTGGATTGATTTCAATTAATAATATGATCAACAATTTATTTGATTTATGTAATGGCTTTGGAATGTTTATAAATTAATGGTTATTGAACTATTTAATGATCAACTATATAATGATTATAATAAGATCTTTTATATTAAGAATGTTAAAGTATAATCATTTGGGTTACTAATGATATCGTAAAACTTATTAAATGACAAATGCTGATGTTCATTTAGGAAGAATGGTCGAATAGTTGAAGCAACAAATTTAACTTAGAAATACCATACTATTATAATAATAGAGATAATATTATATATTTTACTTAAGAAGAATTTAAATTATAACTTCAAGAATACAATATAGAGTGGGGATTAAAATTTTAGTAAGTAAATGGGTTGTAAAATGTCTTGAAACATTATAATTAAGTTCATTCTTTAGCAATAACTTTTGACTACCTTAATAAGTGTTTAACAACAATTGTGCAATTGATATAAGATAACTATGCCTTGGATATAAGATAAAAATTTAATTTAACAATCCATGATTGAGATTGATGTGATAACGTTCGGTATGCACTTAGTGTGATTATTATATACTTCGGAACATGACTCGCCTATTAAAAACTATAGAATTGTTGTTGACAATTATGGTTAGAGGTATGAATTTAATATGAATTGTAAATCTAAATTGAAGAGAAATTGATAATGCTAATGAGGTTATTATGTATATTGTTATGTTAAATTCAGTACTAAATTAAATGATATAGTTATCCACAATGGATTGTTAATTGTTGAGATTACAAAGTGGATTATAACACTGTCATGTATATGGTAATAGAGATAATCTTGAATTAGAATGAAACCAGAAAATTGAGTAGTTTCTTATGATGTGAAATTTGAATGATGAATTGATGAATTATGTACTAGTATAATGAGTTACTGAATGAATTTAATTGCATTATGATTAAGTACCTTACCATCGAATTTAGTCTCGAGTCTAGGTTAGGGTTGGTTATGGGAGTAGATACCTTGTTGTTCCTCAGAACAATCGCCAATCCTGAGACCTTAGATGGTCAAAATCAATATGATGAATCCTAGACTTGAGTTTTGATTATGTGTCTTGAAGGTCCTAACCTTGCAGGGTAGGTTGGGAGGGTAGACATCTTTTGTTATCTTTATAAGATATGGTTGATATTTGAATAATAATCATGTTGTATCTAAATATTTTTGTCTAGTGATATAAATGAGAATAGAATGTGTAAATATTGATGTATGTTATTTTCACATAACACTTGTCCTAATTGATGTTTCAAAAAAAAAAAAATTACCACTATTGTACTCACTTACATTTTTATCTTAATGGATGGGTCATTACATATGGTATCAAAGCAGGTTCATCCCGACGATAAGGGACTCGTTACGCCTTTCACTGTGTTAAATAAATGACTAAATATGTATTACTAATACATTTTGAAATTGTCCATGCATGTAATCATGGTTAGAGGACCCAGGGAAAATAGACATAAAAGTGCGGGAGGAAGAGGTATGCCTCCTTCGTTCATATCCATAATATAGGGATAAAACCCTCAAGGAGATGAAAAGACCACTGAGCAGGAGTAGGTTGCTATGGGAGATATGGTAGGTATCATGCGATCTTTCTGGAGGATGTTAGAGGCATTGATCAGTTGTCTTGATTACGATGAGGGAAACACGTCTATTCCTAATGAGGGTTCACAACACACTCCAACAAGTAGTAGTACCATACACAAAGAGCTCAATAAGGTGAAATTTTCCGAGTTTTAGGGTGCCATGGAAGGCTTAGCCTCCAAGGCATAGTTGGAGAACATGGCGATGTGCTTCACACTTTGTGATTAAACCTCCAAAATGAAAGTTTGCATGGAAGTATTTCAACTAAAAGGGAGTGCTATACTTTGGTGGAAGACACTCCTTCCTCAACTAAACATGATCGTTGAAGACATGTCATGGGAATTGCTCAAGGAATGATTCCGAGAGAGGTAATTGTCCAATGAATTGATTGAGCGTTAGCTTAATGAATTCAGTGCCTTACAACAGGGCAGTTGTATGGTACTAGAGTATGAGTCCATGTTCATGGAGCTAATTAGATATTCTCGACATCTGAATAGAGAGAAGTTAAAGGTCAACAATTTTGTGTTTGGCCTTAACTTATACATTCGTGAAAAGGTGAGGTTATTGATTCACCAAACGTTGCACGATGCAGTTCAAAAGGACTGCATATTTGAGGATGTCACATACCCACTACCTAAATTGGATTTTTCTAGTCTCCTATTGAATTAGAAGCCCTAAACATCCATGGAGGACCAGTGTAAGCTGGCTCTTTCTCTCTCCCAACTCCCATGTGGTCGCGGGTCATGATCACAGTCCGAATAAACGTAGTAACTCTTTCATATTTCGCGCCTCGGTGCTATAGTGATGTCGAGTCGTTTAACTTGGCAATCAGCGAATCCCGACAGGGCTAGCGATCGGCCAATGGGGACAAATCCCTACAGGGTTAGCCAATGGCTAATAGGAACAAATCCCAACAGGGTCATAGAGCAGCCAATGAGGAACTTCCCCGTTGTGCGGTTAAGTGGAATACAGGTGGCAGGGGGGAAATGTGACACGGTAGTCGACATGACAGGAGGGGCCCCACTTCACACACCACACTATTTTGGATCCCCCCCCTCCCCCATTAAAGGAAGAATGGCAAGGGGGGTCTGGAATCCACCTGAGAGCCATTGATCATGATGAATTAATCTCGACCGTTTGAGAGTTGCGTGTCCAATTCCGGACCCCCCCATTAAAGACATAATGGCAAGGGGGCTCCGGAATGAATCCTTAGCCGTAGATCTGAGCGGGTGGACTCTGGCCATCCAGATCTACTCACTACTTACCTTTATGCGCATTTGTGCCCCAACGTAAAGCTGGCATCTCTACCTCACATCGAACGGTCATCCCAGACCCAGGATCCTCCGAGAAGATCCTGACCATTCGTCAGAGCCTGAACACATGCTAACATCTCGAGGTTTATAAGTCTAGACTTCAGGTTTTGAGAGCACGAGGTAACATGTCCCTTTGGTATCCCGAATGCTAAAACGCCAAAGTGTTGAATGAACCTCAATCGAAGATTAGCCCCTTGGGTTAAGCATTGGTCGATATGACCTCTTCCCATATGACCACAACCTCTCTTCCGTCGAGATTTATCAAGGCGAGAGCCCGACCTATTGTCAACAGGACTCCCGAATCCCCGATTCCCGATTTCCCGAATCGGGTAATCTCTCGACACGTCACCTCCTTAAATCGGACGATCCAAATCTTCTCCGGGGTTTCCATCTTGGAGAGTCTCGATCCCTTGTCACTAGGACTCTCGATTCCGCGATCCCCGATTTCCCATAATGGGAGATCTTACGAAATGTGGCCTCCATCAATCGGACGGCTTAGATCTATCCTGGGATTTCCACAATGGAAAGTCCCGATCTCTTGTCAATAGGAATCTCGATTCCGCGATCCTCGATTTCCCGTAATGGGATATCTTACGACATGTGGCCTCCGTCAATCGGACGACTTAGATCTATTCTAGGGTTTTTCACCCTTATACAATGGAGTCTTGACCCTCGGGTAACTCCTAATAGATCCAACGGCTGTCGGGTTTTTTAGCCGAGATCTGATAGCTCGGACGGATTCCCTTCTTGTGGGATCTCCCACAACTTCCCGAATGTGGAAAGATCCATGGTACGAATACTCTCATGGACCTTGGGGCTCTACGGTCCTAAACCCTTTCACTACCCATGAAGACACAGGAAATCTAAGTGGTAAGGCATTTAACACCCTACACTCTCCTACCAATCTAACGGTCGGGTATGACCGCAGATTTCCCGACGGAATCTCGTCCATCGATCAACACCTATCAAGGTTAAGGAGCTTAACAATCCATCTTCTCCTTCCGATCTGACGGTCGTGAGTGACCACAGATATCTCGATGAGATCTCATCCATCGATTAATTACTTCATCCTTATGTTGTCATCTCAATTTTCAAGAGGATCGTTCCTCCTTATGCAGGGTCACTAAGGCCTTACGCCTTCTCAACCACCTTCCCAGTTCTTGATGGGGTTTTCAAGGAAGGTATTTCTATGGGGAGATTTACTCAGGGTACTACCTGAGGTATATAAGGATGTCATCCTCCCGAGAACCAGCTGTGAAGTATGAATTTTGATCAGTACGCACATAAATAACGAATTCATGAAAACATAAATCATACATAGTCTTTCCATATAAATATACAACTACTAGTACTGATCAAAACACCATACAATCATTCTTATAATGAAATCATTCACAGTTTCACAAATTATGAGCATAATTATCAAAATAAGCACGTATATATATATATATATATATATATATATCAATATGTCAGAGGAAAAACACTTATCAGATATAACACCAGGGTCAAGCAATTGCTGAGAGGGGTGCTCGTTTCCACCCAACTGTAGGCTTAGTGACTCCCAACGAATTTACCACTATCCACCCCCGAGTTGAGACCACGATGCTGTGAGACTGCGTCTTTTTTTGCCAGTGACCAGGAGCGAAGGTTGCAATCCTTCCTCTCTGCTATCACTCACTCTACATAATGCCAGAGTTCTGCCCTCGCGTCTGCCCCCCATCGCTTATACCCTACGCCTTATCCTCTTGCGAGGTTGCGTGTGGCGCGATTACCCTCGCACTGGCCAGTCATGATGGCTCTACAGATGTGCATTTCACCTCCCCATCCCTCATTAATTCTTGAGGAGCTATCTACCTACAAGTCTGCGAGGCATTTAATTCGGGGCCAGCGAGCCGATTTTGGTTCTCTGGGCCAGTGGAGTCCAAATACAATATTAATTCTCGGTGGAAGTTAACGCCACCTTTTCAGGTGCCTTCCACCGCCATCGTGGTCTCTTTTCTGCACGTCCCCTCTCAACAGTCCTGCAATAAGTTCAAAATGTTATTCACATTCATTGACCTTTTCCTCAAGGTCCATTTACATCACATATTCACATTTATGAGTTCGCAGGTACTCACCGCTACCAGGTGAATCATTCTCATGCTCCTGCTAAGGGCATCAACCACTCTATTTTCTTTCCCTTTGATGTGTTTGATTTCAAAATCAAACTCACTAAGGAGGGCCATCCATCTAGCTTGTCTAGCATTGAGCTTTGGTTGATCAAACAAATACTGCAATCCACAATGATCTGTCATAAGTACAAATTTCCTTCCCAGGAGGTAATGCCTCCACATTTTCAAGGAATGCACTATGGTAGCCATTTCTAGATCATGAGTCACATAGTTGACTTCATGCTCATTCAATTTTCGGGATTCATAGCAGATCACCTTTCCTTCCTGCATAAGGACTCCTCCGAGCCCTTCCTTACAGGCATCTGTGCACACAAGGAAGTCAGCTTCTAGGTCAACGATTTTCAACACGGGTGCATGGGTTAGTAGATGTTTCAAGGTTTGAAATCTTTCTTCACATTGATGTGTCCACAGGAATTTTGTCCCCTTCTTCTGGAGGGCAGTGATTGGACAACCAATCTTGGAGAAATCTTTTATAAATCTCCTGTAGTATCCTGCCAATCCTATAAAGGATCTGATGTCTGAAACATCCTTTGGGGTAGGCCATTCCATGATAGACCTGATCTTGTCAGGATCTACTGCTACCCCTTCCTCGGACATAACATGTCCCAAGTAGTGTATTTGCTTCTGAAAGAAGTCACATTTGCTGAATTTAGCATAGAGCTGATGCTCTCTTAGCACTTGCAGCACAAGTCTAAGGTGCTCTTCATGTTCTTCTCTATTCTTAGAGTAGATTAATATGT
>ML779114.1:2707543-2732317 GCA_009831015.1 Picea engelmannii | reverse complement strand
GCTGGGATTCTGTGGGAGTTGGTGCTCTCAGTCAGTTGGTGCTGGCAACCAGAGGTTGTAGCCTCTATGAGTTGGTGCTCATAAAAGATGAGATGTAACGAAGTTGGAGCTTGCTAAACATCTTAAGAAGACGAGGTTTTTTCTCTGGTTGGGTTTCCTCTTGAAAAATATGTGTCTCATACTTGTGAATGAATGCTGTGTGTGATTGCTGTTCTTTATGCTATCTTCTTTATGTTTATAACTCTGGATTTCACAGCAAAGACTTACTGCCACTAAGATTAATGATTCAAAGTTAAAAAAGAGAAATGGTTAATAACTTACACTAACTGATTCACCCCCCCTCTCAGTTAGTTCATACCTGTAACAAACAAGTGTCAGGACGAGTACCAGTCCATTATGCTCAAGATGTTGGGTATGATCTATGATCAAAATTTTAGTATTTTGATAGATGCATGAGCTATAGAGATATTTATTTCTAGTGCATCTCTTAAGAGAATTAAGGTAAATTTAGTCGAGCTGGACGAGTTCAGATACATAAAATTGACATCGGGGGCCAAGTAGAAAGCTGGAGGAAAGGTTATGGACTATAGCATTAAATTGGGTGATTTTGTAACGAAGGCCAACCTTTATGTCACGATATTAGGATCTTATGACATAGTGATTGGAATGGACTAGTTGAAATTGCATGATGCGATACTTAATTGCAAGACGAAACGATTAAGTTTGACAGATGATTTGGGACAGAGTAGAGTGATTGTAGGAAGAAACTAGGGAGTGTCTCTGAGGTTTATTTCTTCCCTACAATTACAAAAGAGTATGTGCAGCGGGTGTAAATTATACGCCATATTAGTTCTAAATGAAAAGGGGGACACAAAAGAACTAGAAAATCTTCCTGTAGTATCATAGTTTTCCAATGTGTTTCCTGAGGAATTGCCAGGTTTTCCATCAGAAAGAGAATTACAATTTACGAGAGAACTCCATATCGGATGTTGACACTAGAATTACATGATTTGAAAATGCAATTGAAGGAGTTGCTGGACTTGGGAATTATACGTCCAAGCGTATCGTCGTGGGGTGCACTAGTTATTTTTGTGAGAAATAAGAATGGATCATGGAGAATTTGTATTGACTATCATCAATTGAAAAGGGCGATGATCAAGAACTAGTATCCATTGCCAAGGATTGAGGATTTATTTGATCAAATGAAGGGAGAAACTGTGTTTTCTAAGATCGAATTGAGATAAGGATATCACCAGTTATGGATCAAAGAGGAATATATCCCTAAGACTGCATTTAAGATGATATTTAGACACTATGATTTCACTGTTTTACTATTTGTATTGATGAATTCCCCAGGCATATTTATGAGTTTGATGAATGGGGTATTCTGTAACAACTTGGACAAGTTTGTTAAAGTATTTATTGATGACATATTGATTTATTTTTGGATGAAAAAAGAGAATGATGAACACTTGAGATTGGTTCTACAGTGTATTAGAGAAAACAATTGTACGAGAATCTGTAGAAATGTTCTTTTTACCAAACAAAGATTCATTACTTGGGACATATCATATCTATAGAAGGTATCATTGTGGATCCAAAAAAGTAGAGGATAATATGGAATGGATAGCTCTAATGAATGTACAAGAAGTATGTAGCTTTATGGGTTTAGCAGGATATTACCGATGTTTCGTCAAAGGTTTTTTGAAGATAGCAAATCCAATCACGAAAATGCAGAAGAAAAATAAGAAATTTGTCTGGATAGAGAAATGGATTGAAGCATTTCAAAAGATTAAGGAGTTGTTAACGATAACGCTAGTATTGAAGGTTCCCAACATGGACAAAGAATTCTTGGTATGCACAGATGCATCCAAGGAAGGTTTAGGTGAAGTTTTGATGCAAGATGGTCGAGTGATCACTTACATTTCAAGGAAATTAAGAAGTCATGAAGAGAGCTATGCAACACATGACTTGGAATTATTAGCGATTGTATATTCCATTAGAGTATGGAGACTTTTTTTGATTGGATGAAAATTTGAACTAAACACAGATCACTTGGATTGCAACATATTTTTACTTAGAGTGACCTGAACGCACGACAAAGGTGTTGGTCAGAGCTACTTAGAAAATACAATTTTCAAATTAATTACATTAAAGAAACACTGAAAAGAGTAGAAGATGCATTGAGTTGGAGACTACGCATATTCTTGACAATACCTCTTAAGATGAATCTTCGAGAAAATATTCTAACTTTACAGGTAGACAATGACCGGTACAAGGAATTTAAGGATAATATTGCACAAAATACCATGATGGTACTGAAGTTTGAAAGTTATTCATTGGACAATGACAGATTATTGAGATATACCGACAAAATATATGTACCGCTTAATAACGAATTAAGAAGTTTGATCTTAGGTGAAGCTCATTAAGAAATATACATGTCTCATTCGGGATTCACAAAGATGAAGGAATAACTTAAGCCTTTATTCTTCTAGAAAGGAATGAAAGCGAACATAGTTAGCTACATGGAGAGATGTCTAGAATGTTAGCAAGTGAAGGATGAACATAGACATCCAACAAGATTGTTACAGCCACACGTTATTCTTGAATTGAAATGGGAGGTCATTTCGATGGATTTTATTGTTGGATTTCCACTGACATCAAGGAGACACGATTCAATTTTTGCGATAGTTGACACTGTAACGAAGAGTGCACACTTTATTCCAGTGTGTACGACATATGAGGCACCAAACATAGCTAGAGTTTTTGTTAGTGATATTGTGAGGTTGCATGGAGTACCAAGAAAGATCATATCCGATCGTGGATCAATGTTTACAACACGATTTCGGACAAGTTTCCAAGAGGCTTTGGGAACACAAATAAATTTTAGTAAAACATATCACCTAGAAACAGATGGAACAAAAAAAAGAATGAACCAGATATTAGAGGATATGATTAAGATGTACGTGATGGATCAAAAAAGTGTCGGGAGGAATTATTTCCATTGGTAGAGTTTGCATACAACAATAGTTACCAAAGTACGATTAAGATGGCACTATTTGAGTTTCTTTACAGGTGACCATGTCAAACATCATTGAATTGGGATCAACTTGAGGATAGGGTCCTGGTGGGACTGGAAGTGATCCAATAAATGGAAGAATAGATGCAATAGATAAGACAAAGGATTAAAGAAACACAAGATCGACAAGAGGGTTATGTTGATGTGCATCACGTTGACCAAAATTATGAGGTTGGCAACATAGTTTTCTTGTGGGTAAAACCACATAAGATTTTTTTCAAGTTTGGAAAGGGTGATAAAATATTTCCTAGGTTTGTGGGACCTTTCAAGGTTGTGGAAAAGAAAGGACTCATGGCTTATTGACTAGCCTTGCATGATTCTTTGAGGCATATGCACGATGTATTTCATGTGTCTTTTTTTCGACATTATATCAGCGATCCATCACATGTTATTGACATGAGTTCTTTGCATGTGTTAGATGAGGGTGCTCTCATGGAGGATCCAATATGCATTTTGGACCATCGCACTTGAAAACTACGATGACGAATAGTCGATCAGGTCAAGGTCCAGTGGGACAATTATAGTCCACACTCAGCTACATGAGAGTGTTGTAACCTAGGTCTGTGCCCCTTCCTTGTTCCCTCCTTTACCCTATACATACATCAAAACTAAGTTTTGTGGTTGCTTTCTTAGCTTAATATCCATTATTTAATCACTCAACTTCATGGCGCCTGCTCGTCTTTACTTATTTTGCAACATCTTTTTTCTCTTTCTTGAAGGGTGATTTCATGTTCTGTTTTGAGTTTGAAATACTTGTCATAATATTTTCCATTAATTGAGCATGCAGCAGGTCCACTAAGTCTTTTGTGTGTGCATGAGATATATAGGTCCAACAAGTACTTTGTAAGTTTAGTAAGTTTCTGTAGAAAAAGGCACCAAGTCAAAGAAGTCCATTTTAGGCTTATAATTTAAGCCAAACACACAGGTCAAATCTTTAATGGTGGACATCCAATAGTCGATGCATATCAATGAATCTCGTGCATTTGAAGCCTCAAACTCACATGGGTATTATCAGTATTGACTCTGTGACTTCGACGTTCAAGTGTCTAAAATTTCAATTGGTTCAAATCTTTCAAAGTGTCTAGACGCCAAAGTGTCGAAACCTCTAAAGCTTCCAAGTGTGGGAGATCTGAAGTAGCCACATTAATTCGTGAGTTAGTTCATCCGGGAGGTTTTACTTCAAGACAAGAACAGAGCCCTGAAATGAAAAAATGATGGAGACATGTGGCGTCCATCAATTATGACACGTGGAACTCATTTCAGGTCATTTGGTTGCATCATTTGCTCATTTCCAGGTGACATGTTTCACTCTCCTTCTGAGACACGTCACTTTGGGACCATACTACTTCAGGATATTTTCATGCTGCATGTCCAAAAACTCTCGAATCCCGAAGTGATGAAGCACACGACACTCATTTTCCAAGACATATGGTAGCCATATGGCACTGACACGTGGCTTCCATCTGGTGCTGACATGTGGGATCCATCTAGCAATGACACGTGGCAGTCATCAGTCGAGACGTGTGGCACCCATGTTTTTCACATTTGGGGCTGGCATATGCATTATTTCAAGTGACACATGTCACCTTCCTTTTTGTGACACATCCGCAGTTGATGTTAGGCTACCATGTTGGTTCGGGAGATCTTCCTCTAGGAGGTTTTCAAATGCAAAACTACAGGTCTGCTGAAATTCTGAACTCTCAAAATCCTTTAATGATTAAAGTATTAATCTCGAGTTAATTATCCTAATATAAGAACATATTAGTGACTTCGCAAGATTATCACTCTGGGAGATTTAGATGAAACACAAATCACAAACCTCTGAACACCGAAATTTTGAATTGGTTCACCCACATTTATTTCACATTTGAAAAAGATAAAAAAGGGGCACCAAACCAGGATCGAGAAAACTACACGTCCAGACTCTAGAAAAGCGTAACATGACTTTCTTATGTCCTCAAGGAGATAAGTGGGGGAAATACATGACCACACTTTCAGTTGTCTCCAGTGGCCTCCAACAATGCGCACGCATGCCATGATCGATACAGAGCTAAGTTATGTCACTCTTGGTCTTTTCTGTCAGATCTCAGTTTGCTCCAATGCATGCATCAATATTATTTCATTATACCAACAGTTCCAGATGTTTAATTTCATGGTTCCTTTTAGTTTCAAGCATAATCAATGGTCTTTTGTGATAAGAACCACTTGGTTTTGATTAAGTCAAGCTCAGAGTATTCCTTGATATACTCCAACGTTCATTTAGTTCAGTTAATTAGTTGTTTTACAACTGGTAGTATAGAGTTAAACCTCAGTCCCAAATGGACGAGAGCCTCTGCAACTCTTATAAATATGAATTTTTTGTATGTTTTAAAGGGGGGTTCGATTTTGGTGGAAAAGAGAAGGATCAGAAGGGTCAGACCTTCTTACAAGATTGTAAATTTCTCTACCTATTGAATATATGTTGATGGAAGTTGATTTTCTTACTCAAATCAGTATGTGTTTAATCCAACCTTGAATGCAAATTCTATTTTGTGTGCAAAGTACATTTCCTTATTCTTTTAGCTATGGTTTTTGTTTATTTGTTCACCGATTATGAAACCTATTATAAAACTATATTTTAGTGAATAGATTAACTAATTGACGACCTGTTGGACGATTTACATATAGATTTTTGTTGAAGTCTTAATATATTGTTTTAATCCTTTATTTATCATATAGCGAGAGATTCATTGCATTGTTGGCTATTGTCTCATGTGTGTGTCTTTACTATTCCCAAATGTCCATTAATATACATACCAATAGAAAAAGAGAAACTACCTTCATACTGTGTGGTTTTTTCAACTAGATCACCATCTTCCCAAAACCCATCCTTGAACCGACCAAAAAACCCAAATTATCAAAGAATAATCATTCCAAAACTTGAGGTGGACTATCTTTTCCCTTTAGCAGTCAGGTGCATACTTTAGGACCAACATCTTCTGGCACCATTTTCGGGGAATGGAGTAATGAAATATATTTCCCTCAGAGAACGACAACAATTAGATATGATCTTTGATGTTGAACAAAGACTAGACACATTTAGACTGTAGATCATTCACCTAGCAACTCCATGGTTAAAGAATCCAGTGGAGAATCCACAGTTTTAAGAAGTCATATTTTCAGATGAAGCCATCTTGGCTTGGAGGTTTTCTCCTTTTAATTTCTTTGTTTTTCCTGTCTTTCCAAATTTTGTTCCTGCTATAGACGAGTGGGGTGATTTCTTTCCCATATTTAGAGAACATAGAGATGAAAACCCTGCTGAGCATTTTCTTGAGTTTCATGAATTCATGCATCAGTGGGAAATACATCATGAGGATGTATTAATGAAGATGTTCATGTACTCATTAGAGGGAGATGCTCATTAGTGGTATCGATCCTTTCCCTCTGCTAGCATCTCCTCCCTGGAATAGTTCCATGTTGCATTTAGTGAGCATTGTAAAAGGTTTTTTCCAGGTGATTTACTTTTTGAAGACTATTATGAAGAATTTGTATCTCATATTCGACAGTCAATTATTATTTCTTCTAGTAGTGAAAATAAAAGGGATTTTTCCATTGAGGAAGTGGAGAAAGATTCAATTACATTTGAGTATTCTTCTGATTCTTTTATTCAAAAAGGTGATGTTGGGAATTGCATTAATGATGAAATTGATGATAACAAGGCTTTGGATACATCTTGCATTATTCTAGGTGCCTTAGTTAGTCGTTGTTATGATGCATCTCTTGTTCTATGTTATCATAAATATTTGATTAACTATGAGGAAAGTGATGTTGAATGTCATGAGCAAGTTGTTCCCCTCCCTTCTGAAATTGTTGAGCAACAAGAAATCTATAAGTCTGAAGATGACATTCTAGAGATAGAATGAGAAAAAACCAACAATGCAGAAGATATACCCATTAATTTCAAACAACAAGATGAGTAGTATCATGAGTGTTTTGATTCCCTTTATGGTTGTAAATCACATGAATTTCATAAGATGTTCTAACGAGGACATGGGCAATTCAGTCTTGTTTATAATGCAGATCTCACACAACAACAACTTTGTCATCTCAACCAATTGGAGGCTTTTCATGAGTTTCAAGATCTAATAGCAAGATGGATGGATTCATATTTTTCCAAAATATCAAATGTGGTAAGTTTTAGCATGACCAACTTTTGCAGCTATGAGTACGAGATGCCTGCTATTTTTTTTGTTGCATATGATATATACTCTTTGGATTATTATAAACAGTGACATGCACAAAGTTATGGTTCTCAGTCAAATGGTTTCTTGGTTTCACTGGAAATATGATTACACATGATTACTTGATTTTTAGTTGAATAGATTAGGTAGTAGGAGAATAAGCTCTTAGTTGGAGTAGTTAATTTTTCAGTTCACAGATTGTTTTCAATATGTTGATTTTTTTAGTAGTTTGCGTGTAGATTAACAATAAGACTCCATGCCCCAACAAAGGCACTGGGATGTAGCTACAATTTTAAGTTTTAGATTGAATAAAGACTCCAAATCCCAACAAAGGCACTGGATTGTAGTTACTATTTTGAACTTCAAAGATATACATGCTTGACAAACAAAAATAGAGGTAAGTTACAACTAGAGGGAGTGAGGTTCTGAAAGGTAAGGCACCCGGTCTACTATTCTTAGCACCTCACATGGAAGTGTTATCCCTGGTTGGATCTAATGTTGTAACCTAGGTCTGTACCCCTTCCCTTTTCCCTCCTTTACCCTATACATCCATCAATTATAAGTTTTTTGTCTTCTTCCTTAGCGTATTCTCCATTATTTAATCACTCAGCTTCATGGTCCTTGCTTGTCTTTACTTATTTTGCACCATCTTTTTTCTCTTTCTTGAAGGGTGATTTCATGTTCTGGTTTGAGTTTGAAATACTTGTCATCATATTAGCCACTAATTGATCATGCAGTAGGTCCACCAGGTCTTTTGTGTACGTGAGAGACATCCAGGTCCAACAAGTTCTTTATAATCTTAGTAAGCTTCCACAGAAAAAGGAAGCAAATAAAAGAAGTACATTTTTGGATTAGAATTTAAGCCAAATAGACATGTCAAATATTCAATGGTGGAGATCCAATAGTCAATGCAGATCAACGAATTTCATGCATTCAGAGCCTCAAAATATCGCAGGGTTTAACAGGATTGACTCCGCGACTTTGGCGTTCGGGCGTCTAAACTTTCCATTGCTTCAAATATTTCGAAGTGTCTAGACACCAAAGTGTCAAAGCCTCTGAAGCTTATAAGTGTCAGATCTTTGAACCAGCAGGTCCTCGATGTGCTAGAGTGGGCCCTCACTTCCACCTCACTTCATGCGTTAGTTCATCCGGGAAGTTTTACTTCAAGACAAGCATGGAGCCTCAAAATGATGAAATGCCGGAGACACGTAGAATCCATCAGCGATGACACGTGGCACTCATTTCAGGTCATTTGTTTGCATCATCCGCTCATTTTCGAGTGACATGTCACTTCGGGACTGTACTACTTTGAAATATTTTCATGCTGCACATCCAAAAACTGCTGAAGCCAGAAGTGCTGAAGCACATGACAATCATCCACCAAGACATGTGGAAACCATCTAGCACTGACATGTGGCATCCATATGGAGTTGACATGTGGCATTCATCTAACATTGACGCATGGAAATCATCATTCAAGACACGTGGCACCCATTGTTTGCACATTTGGGGCTGACATATGCATTATTTCAAGTGACACGTGTCACCCTCCTTTTTGTGACACGTTAGCAGTTGACGTTAGGCTGCCACGTCGGATTCAGGAGATCTTCCTCTAGGAGGTTTTCAAACGTAACATTATAGGTCTCTCGATGTTCCAAACTCCCGAAATCCTTTAATGATTAAAGTATTAATCTCGAGTTAATTAGCCTAATATAAACACAGATTAGTGAATTCACAGGATTAGCACTTTGAGAGATTTATATGCAACGCAAATTGCAAACCTCCGAACGTCGAAATTTCAAAGTGGTTCACCCACATTTATTGCACATTTGAAACATATCAAAAAGGGGCGCCAAACCAGGAACGAGAAAACTACACGTCCAGACTCCAGAAAAACGCAACATGCCTTTCTTCTATCCTCAAAGATGTAAGTGGGGGAAAGAAATGACCGCACTTTTAGTTTTCTCCAGTGGCCTCCAACAACGTGCATGCATGCCATGATCGATATAGAACTTAGTTCTGTCACTCTTGGTCATTTCTGTCAGATCTCAGTTTGCTCCAACGCATGCATCAATATTATTTCATTGTAGGAGCAGTTTAATATGTTTAGTTGCATGGTTCCTTTTAGTTTCAAGCATAATCAATGGTATTATGTGATAAGAACCACTCAGTTTTGATTAATTCAAGCTCGAAGTATTCCTTGATATACTCTAGTGTGTGTTTAGTTCAATGAATTAGTTGTTTTACAACTAGTAGTAGAGAGTTAAGCCTCAGTCCCAAATGGATGAGAGCCTTTGAAACTCTTATAAATATGCAGTTTCTATATGTTTTAAAGGGGGGTTCGATTTTCGTGGAAAATAGAAGGATCAAAAGGGTTGGACCTACTCACAAGATTGTAAATTTCTCTACCTATTGAATATACGTTGATGGAAGTTATTTTTCTTACTCAAATATGTATGTGTTTAATTTGATCTTGAATGCAAATTATGTGTTGTGTGCAAAGTAAATTTCCTTATTCTTTCAGCTATGGTTTTAATTTATTTTTTCACCGATTATGCAACCTGTTATACAACTATTGTTTAGTGAATAGATTAACTAATTGACCACCTATTAGATGATTTGCATCTAGATTTTTATTGAAGTCTTAAGATATTATTTTAAGCCTTTATATCTCAAATAACGAGAGATTCATTGCATTGTTGGCTATTGTCTCCTATGTGTCTTTAATATTCCCAACTGTGCATTAATATCCATACCAATATCAAAAGAGAAACTACCTTCATATTGTGCGGTTTGTCCAGCCAGATCACCATCTTCCCAAAACCCATACTTGAGCTGACCAACAAAATCAAATTATCAAAGAATAATCATTCCAAAACTTGAGGTGGCCTAGCTTTTCCCTTTAGCAGTCAGGTGCAGAATTTAGGACCAATAGGGAGGACACATATGAGACAAGTCAACAATTTACTTATTTCCTTGATAGATTAGATATGTATATCTATGTCAGATACATTTATTTACTTGCAATTATATACTGTACAAACTTCAGGACGAAGTTTATAACAAGAGGGGGTGTATGAAACCTCTTGTTCTATTGATCACACTTATATTTACTTATTCTTTGAGGACACTTGCATGCAAGTGATGTGGTTATAGTACATTATGATTTCATTTTGATTATGAGTTATATATGATAATGATTATGTATTGTAATTTATTTTTACTTTCAGATGTATATGTATTGACATATATTATTGACGAGTTATCCCGAGTGTGCAGGACACATGACAGGTTATGGATTCTTATGGAATCAATGAACTTCCTTGAACTCCAGATTGAGTTAGGGAGTGGATTGTATTTTTTTTTAGTATTTCATTTTACGCACATGTGATATATGATTGATTACAGTATGATTTACATATATGGATTATTGATGCTTTTTTTTTCAGTGGATGCAGGCTTGACGATGCTTGCTAATCCGACTCACATAGGGAGTAAAGGGGTCATGCACATAAACCATACATTTGAGGGAGAGGTGTGATAGTGTCCCTGTCACAACCTACTAGCACTCTTGCAGTGACCTGAACTATAGGTTAACGATTACCGAGTTTGAGAGGTACATGATTTCGTGTGGGTAGACTAATATAGTTGCTCACAAGGAAATCTAATGGGAGCACAATAAGGTGGAATCATTATTCCTTAGAATCCCTTAGTCTCTCACAAGGTCAACCAAAGGGAGTGTTGACTCCAAGGGTCGGAAAAACTTCCAAAACCAGTTAAAGGTGAGTGACACCATTGGAGCATGCAGGTGCATCCTGAAGGGCATGTCGCATAATTAAAATGTGAGTCAATAAATCTAGATGGACTAGAAAATTAATAAAATGCTTAGACATTTATAGGACAAAGTATTGATTAATCAGTAAATTATAAACTTAGAAACATAACTAGAGTCTAAGCCTAAATATAAACTAAATCTAAGTCTAAATTTAAATAAAGGACTAAATAAAATATGAAATAAGTTAAGATAATTGAGAATAAATCAAACTCTAGGAAAAGGGGGAATACAAATTTAAAGGTTGGGAAAATTGCACATGTGTGCATGAAAATAATAAAATAGATTTTTAAAATAGAAAGAAATAAAACATGAGAGAATAGGTGTACACATATAATAACATCTTGAGTCAAAATATCACTAAGTCTAACTAAAAGAATACTCCTAATCCAACTCTAACTAATATCTAGTTAGGGGACACTAAGTAAATGAGAATTTAGGGAACAAAGGGACAACTGAGAGCAAAAATAGAAACACATCTGGGAATGTGAGGGAAAATGACTTTTTAAAAAAAATAAAAAGGTAATTAATTGTGCAACTTGGGGAGAGTATGACAAGTGTGTGGGTAAATAATATTAATTAAATTAATTAAAAAGTTAATTATTTGTGCATGAGGACATGTTTCATTGAGGATTTTTCTATAAAGGGATTGAAGAAGAGGGGAAATGAATCTCACTTTTAATAGTACTGTTATGCTCCCAAAATTTGGTTTGACTGTGTTTTACTTGTGAGAGTTGGAATTTCAAGCTTGAGAAAGAGTGGAATCTCTTCCTTGCGAGGAAAGATTGGAGCTATTGTTTTTTTGTTTGTTTCTTGTATGGACCCTTTGCGGCTCGGGGGCTAAGGGGGCAGAAAAGTACCCATAGATTTTTTTGGGAGGTACCAGTGATGTTTTGAGATTAAAAAGTGGGAGTAAAGAAGGAGAGAAATCCCACATTGAAGGACATACTCAATTCTCCATCTTCATTTGCTCCGACATTTTATTTTCTGAAAATTTTAAATTGTAATAATAGTAAATTTTATATATTAGAATTGTTTTAAATCGCCACATAACCATTTTGTAATCAGAAAACTAGATTTTTTTTTAAATCGTCGCAGAACCATTTTGTAATTTGAAAACTAGAAATTTTTAAAATCGTTGCAAAACCATTTTGTAATCTGAAAACTAGAATTTTTAAAATTGCTGCAGAACCGTTTTGTAACTCTGAAAACTATATATTTTTTTAATTGTTGCTGAACCGTTTTATAACTCTGAAAACTAGAATTTTTAAAATCTTGGCATAACCGTTTTGTAATCTAAAAACTATATTTTTTTTAAATCGTTGCAGAACCGTTTTGTAATCTAAAAACTAGAATTTTTTAAAATCCCTGCATAACTGTTTTGTAATATGAAAATTAGATATATATTTTTTAAATCAACATAGAACCGTTTTGTAACTTTGAAAACTATAATTTTTTTTATCGCTGCATAAGCGTTTTGTAACTCTGAAAACTAAAATTTTTTAAAATCGTGGCATAACTGTTTTGTAACTCTGGAAACTAGAATTTTGTAGGATTGCTGCAAAATTATTTTAGAAATCCAGAATTTAGAATATCACATGGTCGCTGCAAAATTAATGTACAAATATGGAATTTAGAATTTCGAATGGTCCCTTAAAAATTAATTTACAAATCTGGAATTTAGAATTTCGTATGGTCGTTGTAAAGTTTATTTCCAAATCCAGAAACTAGAATTTTGTAGGGTCGCTGCCGAATTATTATGCAAATATGGAAACTGGAACTTTGTATGGTCGACGTAGAATTTTTATGCAAAGATGGAAATTTAACTTAGGATTTATGAACTGTTGTTGTTATTAAAAATTTAATGATAGATTTGATATAAGTTAGAATGTAAACTACTGAATTTTATTTTAAAATATCCTTGAGTATGGATTGAACGATTAATAATACTATTATCCTATATACCTGTAATGTATGTGGATGGATCATTTTTCAAGATATCCCTTCCAGTTTAATTATTTTCCGATTTTATTTTGTAGATTGATGTGATAATTTGTGACCAGTCCATAAAGAACCATCAAACCTAGTATCTAATTACGTTCCATTCTTTATTGAGTGGAGTGTTACCTCCAATGAAATTGGGTATATTAGATGCGATAATAGAGTATCAATTTAACTTATGTCATGATTTTGGATAGAATACCTTTAAGTTAGTGTGAACAAATATACATAATATTTAATAAGGAATTTTAATGAAAGTATTTAATGCTAGATTGTAAATATTACTCTTTTGTGTATACATATTGAATACTAATGAAATTGAAAAAGTAAGAAAGGTTTTCAAAGGATGATTGGATTTATCCCAATAAAATAAAACTTAACAATAGTTACAGTAAAGGGTTTAGCACCTCTTATGCACCACTCTACTTTCATTGGATTGATTTCAATTAATAATACGATCAAAACCTTATTTTCTTTATGTAATGGCTTTGGAAGGTTTATGAATTAACGATTATTGACTTATTTAATGATCAACTTTATAATGATTATGATAAGATATTTAATATTAAGAATGTTAAAGTATAATCATTTGGGTTAATAAAGATATGGTAAAACTTATTAAGTGATAAAGGGTGATGTTCATTTAGGAAGAATGGTTGAGGAGTTGAAGCAACAATTTTAACTTAGAAATACCATACTATTATAGTAATAGAGATAATATTATATATTTTACTCAAGAAGAATTTAAATTATAACTTTAAGGATACAATATAGAGTGGAAATTAAAATTTTAGAACATAAATGAGTTGTAAAATGTCTTAAAACATTATAATTAAGTTGGTTCTTTAACAATAAATTTTCACTACCTTAATAAGTGTTTAACAACAATTATGAAATTGATATAAGATAATTATGACTTGGTGTTAGCGTCAGAAGTCACTCCTGGATTGCTTGCAAGAGCAGAGGCTGACACCCATCAGTTTAATGTCACGATTGTTTTAAAGGGGGTGATCAAATGGAGGAAAACTCTGAACAATATCATCTCAACTCAGAAACTAGGCCAGGCATGCATGGACGAGTGAGGTCTTGATAAAATTCAAACAGTAAGTTGCAATAAAGGGTGAGTAGGGGGGAAGACTTGCATGAGAAGAGTGTGAAGGTCTATCATAAACATCAGGTTCGTAACAGACTGGAGAAGAAAGGATTCGAACGCAAGATCCTCTTACATTCAAACACAAAAAACTAGAGAATACAATAATGTCACGACAAATCCTTTATCATAACACAACTGCAAAAATTCATGCGAATCCTTCGATCATGAACTCTCTGACATGAGATGAAACATAGATGGAAAAATGAGAACTGTTTGTCATAAACCAAGAAGTCTCAAACACAAATACATGACCAGGAAACCAGAATGGTCGCTGAAAATTTACAGTCGGGAGCTTAGCTCTACCATCGATAGATACAAAAATGGCGAAAAGCCTTCATATACTCAGAACAAAAACAACAACAGAGAAATCAAGACACTGCATTGAAGGCTTTGCGTCTGCATGGCTTTCTGATAGTCAACCTCTGAGAGATCGTGCAACTTATGTCAGATGCAATCTAATTCTTTGACAGTTCCAACGGCGAATCGACGTGCCTTCAATTCGTTGTCGTGCTTTCCCATTATGGAGGAGGCGACGTCCAACCACCACCAACCGCTTCAATAACTGCTTCATCGGGATTGAGGATGGACCGACCAACTTGGCATCTTTGGGACGTGGAGGGCCTCTTGCGTTGCCACCTGGAATAACTGACTGACTTGGCGAATGAGCGTGAAGGCCAATCGCGAAGGATGAGGCGCATGACAGGAGTGGTGGCGTCATATCATGATGGCGTGAAGGAAGTGCTGAGGTGCGAGGGGGGTAACAGAGGAAGACACCTGGCGGAAGACAATAGGCGGAAAGGGGAAGAGGAAAGATAATGGACTTGTGCTTGGGTGAGGTGCTGACGTGGAAAGGAGCGGGACACATGGAAAGCAACGAGTGGATGATGAGAAGGGGGGAGGATTACGCAGACCAAAGAGGGGAGGTGGATGGATGACACACGGTAGTAGGAGAAAGGCGGTTGTGGAAGATGACATGACGGGAGACGGGTCCACGCTGGCTAAACACAGAGCAGCTGGGAATGACGGGGTCGCGCGAGCGCCATTGATTCGGGCGCTAAGATCTTGGCCGTTGGAAAGCTACACCCCCGATTCCGGACCCCCCCCTCCACTTAAAGGTAGAAAGGCAGGGGGGTTCGGAATGGTCTTTATCGCCGTTGATCCGGGCGCGCTAATCTGGGCCATTGAAGAGGTGTGCCCTGGATTCCGGACCCCCCCCGCTTAAAGGTAGAAAGGTGGGGGGGGTCCAGAATCTCACCTACGCCGTTGATCCGGGCGCCGTGATCCCTGCCATCCAAACTTGGATTTCATTTAATCATGGGCGCGTTAGCACCCCGAACTTAGGATAAGTGGGTTTTTCACCCATTCTTTTTCATTTTAACCCCCCTTACAAGAAATATCGCTAACATCGGCTCCATGGGGGATAGAGTCGTCCCTGTGATGCTCTAAGAACTCTTTTGCAGATTATGTTCCTTTGTTGTTGGGCTATGGAGTCATTTATTAGTTCGAAAAACAAAAACAGAAACAATATGTACAAAACGAAACAAAAAGAGCCAACTGTGGCTCACAAAAAACACTTTTTCAAGAAATGCCCATTCACTGGGCCATTAAAAACTTCTTCGCGTTCCAGATCCTGCAACCTGTAAGTGTTGTTTAAACATGCTTCAATGATATTGAAAGGCCCCAACCAGAGGGCGTCAAATTTACTGTGCTTGCCTCTGTCCTGCCTGGGTGCATCCCACTTGAGTACCAGGTCACCCTGCTTGAATTATTTCTTTCTGTTCTTCCTATCAAAAGCCTGCTTGATCTTCTGCTGATGATGGCAGGCTCTATCCATGACCTGTTCTCTGATCTACTGCACTTCCACCATTTGATGAATTCTCCTGATCACATGGTTAGGTTCTCCTTCAAGGTCCTGGAGGAAATTTGCGACAGGTAAGGCAAGCTAAGTGGGGAAAACGACCTCTATTCCATAAACAAGTTGGAAAGGAGAGATGCCCAGGGACTTCTTGGTTGTCACCCGATCAACCCAGAGAGAAAATTTGAGCTTTGAGTCCCACGCCCTCTGATTGTCCTCCAATCGATTTTTGATAAGCTTGATCAGGATTTTATTGGAGGACTCTGCCAGTCCGTTCCCTTGAGGATAGTATGGAGTAGAGTGAACCAGTGAAATCCCAAATTGTTCACAAAATTTGATCAGAGGCTCAGACCTGAAGGGGGAGGCATTCTCAGTGACAATCCTGCTTGGGCAACCAAATCTGGCTATGATGTCTTCCAAGAGGTTGATGATTACTTTGTGAGAAGTGCTCTTGGTGGGGACAGCCTCTATCCACTTGGTGAAATAATCAGTCGCAGTGAGGATCCATCTGTGCTGGCCACTTGAGGGAGGATGAATCTCTCTGATGAAATCCAATCCCCAATGCTGAAAGGGTGCTGAAACTACTACAGGTTTTAATGGCAGAGATTTGAGTTGCTGCTTACCTGAGAACTTCTGGCATTTGATGCAAGCCCTGACTTCCCTGCAGACATCAATAAATAGAGTAGGCCAGTAGTACCCATCCTAGAGGATTTTGTGGGCTGTGGTATTCTAAAAATGATGACCTCCACAGAGACTGCTGTGAAAATCAAACATCACCTTCTGGGCTTGCAGCGGGTCTAGACATCTTAAAAGTATCCCCAGAGGGTCTCTCCAATACAATGCTCGGTCAATGAGACAATACCTGACTGATTTGAGCTTCAAAGCTCTGGCCCTACTCTTTCCTAATCCGTCAGGGGGCTTTAATTCTTGCAGAAAATACAAGATATCCCTGTGCCAGGGACATGATGGTAGGGGTATGATAATCTGAGAATTCCTGCTGGATGACTCAGCTTGCTCATTGATGAAGTTAATCCCCAGAGTCTTGCAATTGGATTCAGCTAGCAACTTGGCCAAACCTTGCCCCTTTATCAACTTGGTGGGCTTAATCTCCAGGTCAAATTCCAGGATCTTGGCGATCCACTTACCCCTTCTCCCATCTATGTCAGGCTGTATAAGAATGTCTTTCACAGAGGTTGAAGGGACATATGCAGTGATTTTTGAGTGCAAAACATAGATCCTGAAATCTTTGAGAGCTTTCACCAATGCATAGGCATGCTTCTCCATGATCTCGTATCGGAGCTCTGCGTCTCTCAATGCCTTGCTAAAGAAGGAAATGGGCTGCTCTTGTCCTCGATCATTTCTCTACAATAATACTGCTGCTATTGAGTCATCAGAAGCAAATGAGAAAATCAGGAAATCTTTAGAATAATCGGGACTGATTAGCACAGGTGCCTCGGTCAATGCTTTCTTTATTTTCACAAAAGATTCCCTGGGTTCAACAGTCCATTTTATTTCATGGCCCTTCCTGAGCATGGCTATGATGTGTTTCACCAGCTCGGCAAAGTTCGAGACGAATCTCCTCAGAAAGTTAACCTTCCCCAAAAATGCCTGAACCTCCTTCTTAGACCGGGGAAGTGACAGGGCCTGAATCGCTTCCACTCTGCTTGGGTCAATCCTTACTCCTTCCGCTGACACTATGTGACCTAACAGCTTTCCCTCCTGCATAGAAAATAGTGATTTCTTGGGGTTTAAAGATAGGCCATACCTCCGACACTTCAGGAAAACTCTTCTTAAGTGGAAGCAGTGCTCTTTATCAGTCTTGGAGAAGACTGTGATGTCATCTAGATATATCACCACAAACTGATCCTTCTCCCCGATGAAGGCTATGTCCATGGCTCACTGAAATGTTGCTCCTACATTCATTAGTCCGAAAGGCATTTTGGCATACATGAATGTGCCCCAAGGAGTGGTGAAGGCTGTTTTTTCTCTGTCCTCAGGCATGACTGATATCTGATTGTACCCAGAGAAACCATCAATCATGGATATTCTGGATGCGCCAATGACCCTCTACAATATGTGTTCCATGTTGGGCAGGGGATAATTTTCCTTTCTGGAACTTCTATTCAGGTTCCTGAAATCAACGCAGAGTCTGATTTCCCCACTTTTCTTTCTCACCGGGACCAAATTGGCTACCCATTCAGAATATCTCAAGGGGACGATGATCTGGGCATCCAACAGCTTCTTTACCTCTTTCTCCATGACAGGTAGCAACATGGGATTTATTTGTCTCAGCTTCTGCTTGAACGGCTTAGCCTCCTCTTTCAGTGGGATTTTGTGCTCGATGACTGATGTGTCATATGTTTTGAGGTCTTCGTAGGTCCATGAAAACACATCAGCAAACTCCTTCAACAACTTAGTATATCCGACTCTCTGCTCCTCAGTCAGAATCCTTGACAGCTTGACAAACTTTGGCTCCTCAGGTGTGCCTATGTTGCATTCAGTTGTGTCATCATCATCACCTGAAACTTTACCCTTCACTGCCACATCATTCCCATCAAACAATCTTTCTAATGGGATCAGTCCTTTCGGAATGTGATTGCTCGGTAGCTGAATGATCCGGTGATCAACAATTTCATCCACAAATTCCCCGGAGTGATGGTCACTTTCCTCATCGGGATTCTCATCTATGTGCATTGTGGAAAAGTCATCAATGGACTGGAGGAATTTCTCAATTTCTTGATCATCTTCAAACACCTTCCAGTATTTGACATTGTCTGGTATAGAAGGTCTGTACCTTATTTCAACATCAGACCCGACAGTGGGCGGCGTGGGAACTTCAAGCACGTTAGTTGTGAGTGCTAAAAAATTGGCTGGAGCATTTTCTTCCCTTGGAATGAAAGAGATGTTAAAATCCAGGAAGGAATTATCAACCAGGTCCCATACCTCGTTCCTATAATTCCTGAGCCAAGGATTTTTAGCCTGATAAACGTTCTTGACCTGCTGAACGATCAATTCTGCATCTCTAAACACAGCCATCTCTTTAATTCCCATTTCCTTGGCATCTCTTAGTCCCAGAACCAGAGCTTCATACTCTGCCACATTGTTGGTGACTTCGAATTCCAGCTTGTATGATAGAGATATGGTCTCTCGGCAGGGTGATATGAATATCACTCCGGCACCTGCACCCATACTGGAGGAAGCTCCATCAAAGAACATCTTCCAAACATAGGTGGTTGGAGGGGGGGTCTCCTGATTAAGAATGGGCTTCTTTCTGATCTGTAAAGGAGCCTCAGGGGTGTAGGTGATTTGTAGTAAACTTGAACCTAAATACGTGTCCAAGGCATAGATGGGATGATTGGTAGTGTTGGCTTCATCACTGATTATATAGGCCAGTTGGGCTTCTCTATACAGTCTCCTATGTTCCCCTCCAAATACTAGAATGGTGGCATATGTGAGATCCATCTGCAAGGTTCCCCCAGTCTCTTTATCCAAGATCTCGACAACAACATGCCAAACTTGGGGGGAACATTAGCTACCACAATATCCATGACCATACTTTTCATGGGTAGCTGAAACAGGGAAACCACCAGGTCTTTGATGACACCCAAACACTGAACCCTCCTGGATTCGAAAGAATAAAGGTCATGATAGGCTCGGCTGACTTCTAGTCCCAATTCTTCCATGACAGTTTTGGGCATGAGGTTGTGAGAGGCCCCTGAATCCATTAGGCAATTATGTAGCACTTTGTCATGTATGTTCAGGGATGTGTAGAAGGGAGGGGATGAATCATCTCTGTCTTCTACCATGGGACCTAGGACAACTGCAGGCCTTTCATCTTGGAGGTTTATGGAGTCTGTGAGAGGGTATGAGGCTTNNNATTTCAACAACTCAGAGAAGCGCTTTTTGAATTCCCCATGTTTAATTAACTCAGTGAGTGGCACAGGGATTCTGATCTTTTGAATTTCATGTTCGAAATTGAAAGAAGACATAGGCTTTGGGATTTCTCTAATTTCAGGAACATGATTATGGACAATGGGAGAGAGAGTTTGGGCCTTCCTACCTCTGTGGGTCTCTCTGTCCTATTGGATGGCTCAGGAACATCAGGTGTTGCTACTCTTTTGTCGGACCTCAGGTTGTACCTGCCTCGACCGCCACTGGCCTTGTCTCCCTTGCTCAATTCATTTAGCTGACCATCCATGAGAGACTCTTCATAAGCAGTCTGGTTGAGATGAGGAAAAGGAGGAGTGTCTTCTAGGCAGTGGATTTCAGGATCGAGCTCATCTGTTTCTCCTTCCTTTTCATCGGCCACTGGATTGTTCTGAAACGGGGCCTGAATTCTCTAGTCGTCTCTGTCTCTTCCCCTTTCTCTGTGTATAGTTGGGGGAGACACATTATTATTTGGCCTCCTGAAACCTCCTTTATCTTCGATGTTCTGAGGGCCCTTATACATTTTTTTCCTTTCCACCTTCAATCTCTTTACTTCTTCGGTCAGAAACTTCATCATCTCGGTCAGTTCATCCGCTTGAGGGTGTGGCAATGATGGGCCAGAAGCTGAGGCTTCGGATCTTCCCTTTTTTTTGTCTATGTCAGCTTTGTTCCTCAGTCTGTCAGCTGCCAATATGTTGGATTCCACTTCTACGACGGCATCTTGCATTTGAGCTAAGGAGGTAGCTCTTATTTCTCTCAATAGCAGGCAGAAATCAGGATCAAATGCACCAGCGTATGAAATTTGGGCAGAGGCTTCTGAGGGTTTTATCTCTGCGGGGATCCTATTGTACATCTTATTAAATATTTTGGATAAGTTTGATATAGACTCTCCTTCCATCTTCCTCAGAGACCCAAACTCCGTCATGTAATACATGAAATCTTTTCTGTCCCCCCACTGCCTCAGGAAAACGTTATCCAAGGCTTCAATGCCAGCAATAGATCTAGGGGCCAGTCCCGGGAACCATTTCCTCACCTCACCATCGAGGCTCTGGACAAAGACTCTCATCCAGACATCTTCACTTTCAATATTCAAGTTGTCTGCGTAACTATAAAAAGAAGCTAGGTGCTCTTCAACAGTTATGTCTCCCTCCCCACTGAACTTGGGCATGTATTTAAAATAGTCTCCAGCAGGGAGGGGGTTCAGAGGATGGGGTAGAATCAAAGGAGCATATCTAGCAGCAACTATGGCATCCATTCTGTTCATAGGGGGATTAGCACCATCCATAGGGATATTAGGTAGGGGAGAAATATGAGGAGAAGGAGTACGGAGGGGATATGTCGGAAAAGAGGTTCTTGGAGGAGACAACGGAGAAAATAGAGAGAGAGCCAAGGGACCTGAGTGTGCAGACGCTTCTCTCTGTACAGTAGTAGCAATAAAAGGAGGGGTGGTGAAACCTTCAAAATCTTGAGGTCTGTGATGAGGCATGACCTCTAGGGAGGGGGGAGTGACAAGGATCTCTCTTTCTGATACCAGACCAGGAGGAGAAAACTCAGCAGGAACACTCCCGAAGTTCAAAAAATGGGAAACCTCAGAGGAAGGACGACTAGGAAGCTGCGAATAATAAAACAGAGTTCTCACAGAAGGGGAGGGCGTATTACTTGTTTCGGCGATGGAAACTTCTCTCGCAGAGCTTTTGCCCTTTCTACGCACCACTTCCGCATCAACTTCTGGTGTAGCTAAAGGCAAGTGTGGATTAGACCTCGTGTGTCTGCCTCTCGAAGCCATAGTTGATAGAGCAGGTTCTCCTCAAGCGGAGTCGTCACAATGGAGTCGCCAGGTGCACAGTAGCAATCTTCAACTTCTGATGTCTGATGCACCTTCAGAATCAGTTGATCTTTGTCGTTCAATCTCGGGGAAAATATTCAACTTCATCCCCGGCAACGGCGCCAGAATAGTTAGCGTCAGAAGTCACTCCTGGATTGCTTGCAGGAGCATAGGCTGACACCCATCAGTTTAATGTCACGATTGTTTTAAAGGGGGTGATCAAATGGAGGAAAACTCTGAACAATATCATCTCAACTCAGAAACTAGGCCAGGCATGCATGGACGAGTGAGGTCTTGATAAAATTCAAACAATAAGTTGCAATAAAGGGTGAGTAGGGGGGAAGACTTGCATGAGAAGAGTGCGAAGGTCTATCATAAACATCAGGTTCGTAACAGACTGGAGAAGAAATGATTCAAACGCAAGATCCTCTTACATTCAAACACAAAAATCCAGAGAATACAATAATGTCACGACAAATCCTTTATCATAACACAACTGCAACAATTCATGCGAATCCTTCGATCATGAACTCTCTGACATGAGATGAAACATAGATGGAAAAAGGAGAACTGTTTGTCATAAAACAAGAAGTCTCAAACACAAATACATGACCAGGAAACTAGAATGGTCACTGAAACTTTACAGTCAGGAGCTTAACTCTACCATCGATAGATACAAAAATGGCGAAAATGCCTTCATATACTCAGAACAACAACAACAACAATAGAGAAATCAAGACACTGCATTGAAGGCTTTGCATATGCATGGATTTCTGACAGTCAACCTCTGAGAGATCGTGCAACTTATGTCAGACACAATCTAATTCTTTGACAGTTCCAATGCCGAATCGATGTGCCTTCAATTCGTTGCCGTGCTTTCCCATTATAGCGGAGGCGACGTCCAACCACCACCAACCGCTTCAATAACTACTTCATCGGGATTGAGGATGGCCCGGCCAACTTGACATCTTTAGGACGTGGAGGGCCTCTTGCGCTGCCACCTGGAATAACTGACTGACTTGGTGAATGAGCGTGAAGGCCAATCGCGAAGGATGAGGTGCATGATAGGAGTGGTGGCATCGGATCATGAGGGCATGAAGGAAGTGCCGAGGTGCGAGGGGGGCGACAGAGGAAGACACCTGGCGGAAGACAATAGGCGGAAAGGGGAAGAGGAAAGATAATGGACTTGTGCTTGGGTGAGGTGCTGATGTGGAAAGGAGTGAGACACATGGCAAGCAACGAGTGGATGATGAGAAGGGGGGAGGATTATGTAGACCAAAGAGGGGAGGTGGATTGATGACACATGGCAGCAGGAGAAAGGCGGTTGTGGAAGATGACATGATGGGAGACGGGTCCATGCTGGCTAAACATAGAGCAGCTAGGAATGACAGGGTCACACGAGCGCCGTTGATTTGGGCGCTAAGATCTTGGCCGTTGGAAAGCTGCACCCCCAATTCCGGACCCCCCCCCTCTGCTTAAAGGTAGAAAGGCAGGGGGGTACTGAATGGTCTTTATCGCCGTTGATCTGGGTGCGCTGATCTGGGCCATTGAAGAGGTGTGCCCCGGATTCCGGACCCCCCGCTTAAAGGTAGAAAGGCGGGGGGGGGTCCGGAATCTCACCTGCGCCGTTGATCCGGGCACCGCGATCCCTGCCATCCAAACTTGGCTTTCATTTAATCATGGGCGCATTAGCACCCCGAACTTAGGATAAGTGGGTTTTTCACCCATTCTTTTTCATTTTAACCCCCCTTACAAGAAATATCGCTAACACTTGGATATAAGATAATGGTTTAATTGCGCAATCCATGATCGAGATTGATGTGATAATGTTCGATATGCAATTAGTGTGATTGTTATATACTTCGGAACATGACTTGCCTATTAAAAACTATAGAATTGTTGTTGACAATTATGGTTAGAGGTATGAATTTAATATGAATTGTAAGTCTAAATTGAATATAAATTGGTAATTCTGATGAGGTTATTATGTCTATTGTTATGTTAAATTTAGTACTAAATTAAATGATATAGTTATCCACAGTGGATTGTTAATTTTTGACCTTACAAAGTGGATTATAACACTAACATGTATATGGTAATAGTGATGATTTTGTACTGGAATGAAACCAGACGATTGAATAGTTTTTTATGATGTGAATTTTGAATGATGAATTGACAAATTATGTACTAGTATAATGAGTTATTGAATGAATTTAATTGTGTTATGATTAAGTACCTTACCTTCAAATTTAGTTTTGAGTCTTGGTTAGAGTTGGTTATGGGAGTAGATACCTTCATGTTCCTTAGAACAATTTCCATTACTAATAACTTAGATGGTCAAAATCAATCAGATGAATCCTAGACTTGAGAATTGATTATGTGTCTTGAAGGTTCTAACCTTGCAGGGTGGGTTGGGCGGGTAGACATCTTTTGTTATCTTTATGAGATATGATTGATCTTTGAATAACAATGATGTTGTATCTGAATCTTGTTTTCTAGTGATACAGATGAAAATAGAATGTGTAAATATTGATGTATGTTATTTTCGCATAACAATTGTCCTAACTGATGTTTAAAAAATAATATTACCATACTATACTCACTTACATTTATGTCTTAATAGAGGGGTCATGATCCAGATTATTTTCGGCACGAAATGAGAGCGGAGATATAATAAAGAAATGCACAGAGGTATTGCAGATATTCAATAATATAATAGAAATGTATCAGAGATGCAACACAGATATACAGTAATACATGATTTCTATTAATCAAAGAAATGTACAGAGACTGTAAAAATACAGAGTGAAAGACTCGCTAGAATGGTGGCAGCTTATCTCTGAGAAGAGATGTGACGGCTACTCGCATTCGCAAGAAGA
>ML779114.1:2666607-2684830 GCA_009831015.1 Picea engelmannii | reverse complement strand
TATCATATTTTTTAATTCAACTTTTTAATTTTAACATAATTATAAATCTACATCAAATCATAATATCTAATAACATCAAATAAATATAGAAATTTATAATTTTAACATAATTATAAATCTATACATCCAATCATAAGATCTAGTAACATCAAATAAATATAGAAATACCTAGAGTTCATACACAATCATCACATCACATGAAACATCAATAAAATATCATATAATCCAACACAATTTTAAACATAATTCAACAACGGTAAGTCATCCACACATATGGAATGAACTCCAATAGTAACATTAATAACAATGTAAAATACCTATAATTCTAATAAAAAAGGGGCATTATAATTATAGTCCTATGAAATTTAATAGAAATAAATTGAATTAACAAAAAAATTCCTTACATCATATCATGTGAAATGGGCCATGCACTAGATGTTTGATGTACTATAATTTAAAATTTATAAGTGATTGAGGTTGATGTTGTCGAATATATACCTTATGAGTGTAACCTTGTTCTATAAATTCATTTTAATTTTGTTGGTGCTATTAGTAAATAACAATGATTTATATTGTCATAAACATTATATATATGATTTGCTTTATTTATTTTTATTTTTTTTAAATAAGAGTTATATATTATATTAGGAGCCTGCTAAAGCTGATAAAAGTGCCAAAATATAGCAATATACTGGCTGTAGTTACCGGACTGCCCCAACAGAGGGGAAACCAGTCCAGCCAACCCCCCAATTCACAAGTCTAAGAAGGTCACTAGTCTAGTAAAAAATAGAGTTCAGATTGGCTGTCATCTAAACTATGAACCTTGGAAAACTTGACAAACAACACTAGAGAGCTAAACACCTGGAAGATAGCCTATCCACGTGGCGTGGAGGTCCTCTATCCACGGTTCTTCTTCAATATATGTCGGCTGGTCGTCCCATTGCCTTTCCTTTCTCTCGTCACGCGCTGTGTCCTCAGCTTGGCCACTACGCTCCGCCTTCTCCTGCTTTGCATCTGCCGGTCGCTGCATTCTATCCATTCCTGCACCTGTAGCAGTATCAGGTGCCTCCTCTGGAGCAGAGACGACCGGGTCCGAGGAGAGCTCCGAGTGCATAGTAGAAAGGATTTGAAGGAAGGTCGCTACATTTTCTTCTGTGGCTTGCAGGCGATACTTAAGGTCTGCCACCTCCTTCCTGAGCTCAAAAACTAAGTCATATAGAATGACCAATCGATCCCTGAAGTGCTCGCTATCGAGGTGGTTCGTGGGGTGGAGGCGCGCTCGTTTAGATGCACCATATGCCAGTGGCACACTACTCAAATTGCTCGAAGGTCAAGGGATAGACATTGTAGCTTAGAACTGCATCCGGGGGTCCTGAGGGCATCTCAGAAGCGGGGCCGACCCTCGTGGAATAGTAGCCATGGAGTGAAGAAGCATACACTGCAAAGGTGGTGGGGTGGCAACTGTGGACGGAGTTTGAGGACGGGAGGATGAACAGGTGGAAGGTGAAACTGAGGGCGAGACTGGGGGTTGACGGGGCTTCCAGGGAGAGCCCCTCCTCGGCCTTCCTCTAAGCCGTTCCTTCATGTGAGCAGGTGGGCTGGTCTGGACGAAGTTAAACCAAAGGTGTAGGAAAGCAACTGAGACAACAACAGTTCGAAGGGAGGGAGCCAGGTCCTGTGTGCGCTGTGAAGGGAGGAGCCCTTCAGACCGCATACATGGATCGATAACCAAAATGACGAGCCGAGCCATAGAACAAAATGCGAAGGTGCAAAGGGTGGCATTAATGCCCATTACCACGACGTTAATGCAATTAAACTCCCGGGACGACATCAGCCTGCGGCACGAGCCCATCACATGGCTCCGTGTCGCATTGGATTGTGTCCGCTCCCAACCTTTGCCACGAGGAACCCACTAACACCCCATCCGGGGACTTTATTTTATTTTATTATGTACATAATTACGATAATTATTTATTTTGATATTTTGTTTTATTTTTTACTCTCAAGATTTGTATATGAAGGTATGACATTCAATTTTAATCCTTGTTGTTGAGTTTAATGATGAAAAGACAATACTATAAGGATTCAAGTTTACCTACGTCTAATTTATTATGGTTTTGCTCATAGATGAAAACTAATTTATCTTTTGTAAAGACACAAGGATGAACACTTTTATCATATTGAGCTTTGATGTGCTTCTTATGAGTCTCATTTGTCATTGTAGCTTCACGATGATTTTCATCTAGACAAACCAAATACTAAAGATATTCTTCCTCATCATAAGTGTTGCGAAAGAGTTTTATGATTAGTTTTAATGAATGGATTTCACATTCAATAGGTAATACTTCCTCCACTTCATATATGAGTTGAAATGGTGACAACCTAGTTATAGTTATTGCTAAGGTTCGATATGCTCACAATTCCAAAAAAACATGAGGTGCTAGTTTTTTCGTGTTTCCCTACCATCCTTTGGATCATTGTCTTCAAAACATGATCGATAACCTCTTCTTGATCATTATCTTGGGGATAATAAGGTCTCAATTTCTCATGATGAAATCCAAACCTAACAACTAGTCAAAATGTGACCTGTGATATGTAATAGTGGTTTTAGGCACCCCAAACCTAGCAATGATGTGATTGAACATGAATAACATTTCTATGGTTCCATCATTGGAATATGTATGCATAGCCTTGACCCACTTATTAAATTATTCAACTGAAACAATAATGTAACAATGGTTGTTAGCCGAGAAAGGATTACAAGTCATGAAATCTATCCCCCACTTTGCAAAGGGTCCAATGGAAACCATAGGGTGTAATGGAGAAAGACGTGCACAATGTTTTTGAGTGAAGACATGACAAGGGTAACACTTTTGAACCACATTCATACAATCTTTGAATATTGTAGGTCAAAAGTGTCACAAGCACAAAATATTCTGGGCAATGCCAAGACCGCAAATATGACCACCAGATGATCTGGTGTGGAAATCATTTAAAATGCACTAAGCTTCTTCATGGACAAGACATTGACACAATACCAAATCTACCACATGTCAATAAATACTATCACCAATGATGAGGTAGCTCTTGTTTTGATGGTGTATACACCAACACTTATCTCTAGATAACTGAGGGTAAAACCATTTGGTTTGGAGATATACCAAGACATCCCTATACCAATGATAAGAAGAGTCAATGAAGAATAATTACTCATAGGGAAATGACTCATTAACCACATTTTATTCACTGTCTCTTGGAAGCATAAATATTAACTCTACGAAGGCTAATTACTTCTTGGATTTTGAATTTATAAACTATAGGTCAAACTCTTGTAAGATAACAATCCATTTGGATTATTTCCCCCAATTATTTTATGGGTTAAGATATGCTACATTGGGTTACATTATGTGATAAAAATGATTTTCCTAAGAAGAACATAGTTCCTAAGTCATTGGACAACATGAACAACCGCAAAGGCCAACTTTTACACATGAAAATAGTGTAGTTCAAGGATAACTATACCCTTACCAAGATAATATATCACATGCTCTTTATATGAATTGTATTCTTGGACACACACTATTATACCAATGGTGTATTCATATGTTGGGAGATAGAATAAAAGTCATGACTGTAGTCTAGAAGACTTAGTAGTGCAGTTGACATTGAGTCCATCTTCAATGATTCAAATGAGAATTGAATTTGTTCATCCCACACAAAAGGTACACCTTTTTTGAGAAGGCATGTGAATTATTTTGTTATCTCCTCATAATTAGAAATGAATCTTTGAAAAAAAATTCCTTCCCTTGCAAACTTTGAAGTTGGATTATATTTCATGGAGGAGGAAATTGGAAAATCACCTCGACCTTCAAAGGAATACTATGAGCCCATACTTGGACACAATAAATCCCAATAATCACCTAGAAATCACACAAAAGATTCACTTATGTGAACTCAAACAGATGTTATAGTATCATTATCGAGTGAAGACAACCCACAAATGGATAGGATGATCATCATGATACTTTGATCAAGCAACCAAATCATCTAAGTATGCATCAACGATGTGTTTGATGTCATTAAAATAATGTGACATGGATCTCTAGAAAGTGGCCCCAACATTTATAAGACCAAATGATTGTTTCCTATATGAAAAATAATCCCAAGGTAAAATGAAGGTGGTCATGCTCTAATCATCCAGTTTGATCTGGATTTGATTATAGTTGGAGAAACCATCCATGAACAAACAAATTTCACTATTGTCATATTCATTGACAATTTGATCAATGAATGGGTAGGATAATTATCCTTAGGACAAGCCTTGTTCAAATCCACATAATTTATGTATACCTTTATTATGCTCTACTTTTTAGTGACTAGAATGAGATTGTATACTCATTCCTTTAAAGGAACTAGATAGATGAAGTCAAGGTGAAGCAATATTTTAACCTCCACCTTGATGGAAACTTCCTTTCATGTATTAACTGTCCAAAGATTTTGTTTAAAAATCTAAGATCTGTCATATGTTTTAATATCATGCATGAAGATCCAAAAATCAATGCCATGCATATATTTGTATTTCCAAGAGAAAACTTCACGAAATTCTTTGAATATGGTAGTATAAATTTCTATTTATCAAGGGAAACAATATGGACCTATTAGGATGTGTTCCTGTTGATAGGTCTTCAAACCTAGTGTCAAACAACAAGGGATAAACTCAAATAAGAGGCCCAATCAAAATCTTCTCTATATAGTGTAGTAAAACCTCCATATTATACAGCTTAACAACTCTGTTTGATGGGATTTAATTATATTAAGAATTTTTTTGTCTTTTTGTACTTTATTTTAAATAATCTAAATAAAGAATTCAAGTGATCAAATGACTATATTATAACAAGTGTTGCGAGGCAGTGTAGTCCCTACTAGGTTGAATTGGTAATAAATGCGAGAAAAAGGAGCAGAGGAAGATGGAAAATGCAACGAAGATGTGGCAAGCAACATGAAGCAAAGGTGGTATCCATGCAGTAAATGACACGTGACCTATAGAGTCCCATTTATTTTTTGGAAGTATATAATCTATTTTTCTATGTTGAAATTTTTTGTCTATTTTATCTCTATATGTGGCAGGACAAAACAAAGTTATGACATTTAGCATAGTGGAAGATAAAAAAATTTGATGACATAAATATAAAAGGAGATAAAAACAGTTTAATTTGAAATATATCAAAAAATTTACATATTCCTAGAAATTTAAATGCATTTGTCATATAGACTAGGATTGGGGCTCCCGTAAACCATAAGCATAGTGGAAGATAAAAATTTACAAGGACATAAATATAAAAGGAGATAAAAACCAATTTTATTTGAAATATATCAAAAAATAATATTGTCTGTTACATATTCCTAGAAATTTAAATGCATTTGTCATATAGACTGGGATTGGGGCTCCCGCAGACCATAAGAGAAATATGTACAAGAAATAGGACTGTGGAAAGAAGAAGTGGGCGATGGTAGAGTGTAATACCTGAAAATAATAAAGTTAAAGGTATTATTCATTGGCTAGACATTTCTATTTAAAAATGTGGAATAACTGGGTTGATAAACAAAGAAGGATGTGGTCAATATAGACTTACAATGATGGTAAATATGACCCCTTTTTCTATTTGCTTGCTGATGCCTTTTCATTGATGTCATCAATGACTACTGGAATCATGGAAACTTTCTGTTGCCTTTTGTCGACGACCTACTTTGATTCCCTTTCGAGACATTCTTCAATGTAGCTTCTCATTGGGGCGACACTGATCTCATTCTAGATTTTTATGTCGAAAATTTCCTTTTCTAATTCCCTAAAGTCGATAGAAATATTGCGCAGAGCTTGATCAATTTCCTCATTCTGTACCGAGTATTCGACTAGCCAGTTGTCGACGTCATCTTGACCATATTCAAGGATAATGTAAAATGTTTCCAAAGACAACGCCTTAAAAATATCAACTTGTTTATTGAAGGCTTTCTTATTTAAGGGAAATGAGTTGATGATTAAGTTGGGGTGTTGGAAGTCATTGTTCCTTCTGGCTAAGTCTATTCTAGTCAGCTTTGTGAATAATTTTTCTTTCTTTGATATGGTTTGTTCACATGAATGGAAAATGAGATGCAAGTTCTTCACTTTTTCTTTCCAGCGTGCATTTAATTGATCAATACGGTTTCTGTATGGGAGATACTGTTGTATTCTTCTCGTTTCTGTCATGTTGTTGAAAATGGTGCCAAAAGGAAGGACCGTGTTTAAATATAAATGTTCTTCATATTTTAAATTTGCCTGCAAATGTTTGAGAAAATTATGTGCCCTCGTTCCAAGGGAAGTCATGGTTTGTTATGTTTCCCACGCCTCAGTAATAAATTCCATTATTTTCTTGATATTATTCTCCACATATCCTCTACACGATGCAAGGAGGCTGGAGGATCCTTTTAACTTGGCTATAGGGGTGGCAGGCATGGCTATTTCCAAAGGATTGGCAAGCAATGGGATAGGAATAAACGCTTCTTCCAATTCCTTGACCCGGTCCTTCAGTCTGGCATTCTCGACCACAATGTCTACAATGGAATAATCAAGAGCATATTCAGTCACTATGTGAAGTTGATAGATTTGGGACAGCCGCATTTTCTCAAGGTTAACCTCTAAACGAGATTTTCATTTCTTATTTTCTATATCTTTTTTTTCAATAATTAATTTTTTGGATTGGCTGTCAAAAACAACACTCTGGAACATGAATGATTCATCTTTGTTAAAAATTTTGGTATCAGATATGTCCATTGGACAGCTATGCTGGATCATTTCTCTGGGCTGATCAAGGTAGTGGAATACACTATCTAGATCAGGCTCAAGTACCATGTTCTCACTCTCAATTTCAGGCTCTTCCGCGTGTCCCACAATTTTTTTTCTCTTCTTGTCCACTGGAAGATTGTGAGAACTATCAATTTTAGGGTGAGGAGGGTAGTTATATCCTCCTCTATTTGAAGAATTTTGAGTTTCTTTGTTGTTGTGGTGGGCCGTTGGAGCGATGTTACGGGATGTCGTACTTTTGGGAGTGTTATCCGCCAATTGAAGACTCTTCTCACCGTGGCCTTTTCCCTGTTGCTTGTACAATTCATTGGTGCTTTGTAGTGTGCCTAGGTCACCAACATCAGAAGCAAGAGCATTTTTGTCAGTCTCTCTGTTTTCAGTCAGGTGTTTTTTAAAAAGAAAATTGTTGAAGCCAAGTGTTTGTAAATGTTGTACAAAACAAATTTGGGGTCGAACCCTCTTAGGATTTCAGCATATCTCAGGTTCAAGTTGCTGAAATGGGCGTTGAATTCGTCAATTTTGTTCACATTCCTGAACACGAGGTCCCCGACTTTCCAAGGCAGAGGAATGAACTATTTTTTTCTCTTCTCTTGGAATATATGCAACCAGTAGTTGTATTGCCTTACTACTTCTGTAACATAATTTTTTTCCATAATATGACATGGAAGGGGAGCAGGTTTTTCCTCGGAGCCAAAAATCCTTATCACAGTGTAATTATCCATATGTTCAAGTGCCCCCTTCTTGTCCAAAAACCTAGTTTCTTGGTCAGATATGCGGGGAGCATTTCTCCTAACAAACAAACTTTGAAAACAATCACAAATCCATTAAAAGTCTCATAAAAATAGTGGGAGGCCTTGTGCTTCCACAAGGCCTAGTACTAGAATGTTACTGGGTGAAATTCCTAGTTTACCTTCTTGGACAAGGATAGTTTTGGAAACTGGAAGCAATCTACTATCACAAAAACTAAGTAGGATGCCATTTACAATTTATTCTCCTTTTTGAAGCTTGGCAATTGGGAATAGATTTCATGGGAAATTAGATTGCCCCAATAAAAAATGGCTTGTTCCTTGAATGTGAAATACAAAATATAAAGAGCCATTCGGGAAATAGTTGTTGTGGACTCCTGTCCCGTTATTCTTGTAAACAACCAGGCAATTTCCCAGAATGGATTTTTAAATGAACTAACCTGCAAGCTTGTGATATATTTAGGAACTACCATCAAATATTCCAAGAACTCGGGCAAGAGGTCCAACCTGTTATTATTCTTTCTTAGGAACTTCTTGGAATATTCTCCTTTGAACGTCAATGTTGGCTTCGACAATATTAACCTCTGGAAGAAGACCCGAGGTCACAGAAACAAAAGAGTGGTCTCGGAGTGGAATAAATATTTCGTTTGAAATAAATTTATCGGCGCACCAAGAGACCAGCTCCTTATAGTCAAAAACTTCAGGGACATAACTAGCATGAGAAATCCCAGAGGTCCAAATTACTTCGTTTTGGGTGGAAGGGGATGAGTAATAAGAATATTCCCTGGACCACTGGAATTTCTAGTCCTCGTGCCCGAATATATTCACTGTATCTCCACAGAACTGTTGTCGAGTTGATTCTATATTTTTATGAGAACGTTCGTTTGCTTTAGACAATGGCTGAAATGAATAGTTGGAGTTGATAATATAAATATCCACAAATGTTGGTTCATATGAATGGGAAGGCTCCACGAGCCTTTCGCTCATTAATGACAATCTCTATGGGTGTTGCATGCTGAGTTGTTAGTAGTAAATCTAACTTATTTCATATTTAGATGTGCGAAGGTGGCGGGTATGGCGAAGAGCAATTAAGGATAGGAGGTTTCATGAATGTGCCAATCCGGTGACATGCGAACAACATTTCATGATTTTGAAATCAACACTCAAAAGGGATAATATAACCCTCCACAAATCTTGGTTTAATGCGTATTAATAGGAGATCTCCTTGAGCCTTTCGCTCATCAATGACAATATATACGGTTCCTGCACGATGAGATTTTAAATTAAAGGTTACTAAATGCATATTTAGAAACATGATATATATATATATATATATATATATATATATATATATATATATATATATAAACATTTTTTTATAATAGACAAGTGCAAAGGTGACGAAGATGGGGAAGATCAAGGAAGGAATAGAATGGTCTGAAAAGTAGTCAGACGAGATTCAAAATAGGGTTATGGGGGATACTCAGGAGAGGTGAGTGTCCGACGGTCAAATTTTATGTATCATAATTTTTTTACTGCAAAACGTGTAAAAATAAAGAGAGCATGATGGGGCAGTTCAACGGTTGGTTTGTATATTTGTAGAATTTTGAGAAAGTGGCTAAGTATGGAATAGAGAAATGGTTGGTCAGACACGTTTTCAAAATTGAGAATTGAAGATTCCGTGAAGGGACCAACCCGATGACACGCAAATGACATTCCATGATGTTTGAAATTAACACTTAGAAGGGATAATATAACCATCTGAAAATTTTGGTTTTATGCGTATTAATGGGAGATCTCCTCAAATAATGGTTTAGCAGTAACGCTTGCTAATTGCATAATTAGAAATAAGGTCTTATGTATACTTGCTAATTTCTAATTGCAAAGGGCATGGGCACAAGAAAAAACGATTAGGAATTGGATATTTATTGAACCCTCCAACCCGACGATCCACGAAAGGAATTCAAATAAATGGCGAAGTATGGAAAGTGGATGGACAAGCTTCAAAATGGGGTGAAAATAGTTCCATAGGAGACATGAGGACCCGGTGGTCAAATTGTATGTCTCAGAAGTTTTCAGTGAAAAATGTGTACCATGGAAGAGGGCATGATAGGTAGACTGTAATATGGAAGACGGTATGATGTGAGTCCAGTTGTAAATTTGTATATCACAGAAGTCAGGGTATTGTTTGTGTTAATGTTTAATCCATTATTATAGTTCTTTGCATTTCATTAGATAACAATAGCATAATACAAGATCACTGAGAAATACACAAACACAAGTGACACAACATTTATCTTGGGAAACCCTCTAGGGGAAGAAAACCCAACAAAACTTCCTTATTATAGATAGCCAATACAATTCCAAGAGATCTCTTAAACTAATGCAGAATATCCTCTCCTAGATATGTGCCACTCTCTCTCCTTCTTCTCTAGCTGCAGATCTGAAACTTGCCTAAAAAATGAGCAAGTGAGTTGTGTGTCTAAGTGAGGTGCTAGCCTCCTTATTTATACAAGACTGACACATGTGAAGTGTCTCTTCACTGGTAGGGCCGACTTCTCCAACTGGGTGGTTATAACCACCTTTATTATGTTTCGGGGCCTCTCTGATATATTCTGGGGCCGACTTCTTCTTTTGCCTTTTACAATTACAATATGACCAATCCACAAAAGGGGATTTGGTCCTTTTAAAGTATCCGACATGATCAATCCACAATGGGGATTGATCCAATGAATAATATATCAAATAATAATAAGAATACACTTTGCAGTTACATTATTTCAACAATGCCCCTTAACAAGAAGGGTATTCTTTAGCAACATCATGCGAGAGAGAGAGGACAACATCATCAACAACATCAAGTGGGTGAGAGGACATCATCATCAATATAATCTTGAAACACTGACTGGCGTATCTATAAATCATCGGAATTTTTCTTCATCAACAACATCGTCATTCTCAAAGGAATGCCATCATCATATGCATCAATATGTATTAGTATAAAAATTGATACATCATCATCATCATAACACAAGGCTGGCTCATCATAATACAAGACAAGCTTTACGCCACAACTGTCAAGATGGAAGCTCAGTACTCATCTCATCTCAATGTCTTGCTTTATGTCACATCACTCAGGCTGGAAGCAAGATACCAGACTGGATTTACATCACAACTATCAAGATGGAAGCACAGTACTAGTCTCATCTTATCGTCTTGCTTTACATTACAACACTCAAGCTAGAAGAAAGATACTTGTCTTGCTTTACGTCATAACCATCAGGTCAGAAGCAGGATACTAGACTGGATTTACATCACAACTATCTAGCTGGAAGCTCAGTGCTAGTCTCATCATATCATATTTCTTTATGTCACAACCATCAGGTCAGAAGCAAGGTACACCTCCTGCTTTACGTCACAACCATTAGGTCAGAAGCAGGGAACTAGACTTTCTTTACGTCGCAGCTATATAGCCAGAAGCATAGTACTAGTCACACATCATCTTGCTTTACATCACAACCATCAGGTCGAAAGCAAGGTACTCATCCTGCTTTACATCACAACCATCAGGTCGAAATAAGGATACTAGACTGGATTTACATCACAACTATCCAGCAGGAGGCACAATACTAGTCATATCACATCATCTTTCTTTACGTCACAACCATCAGGTCGGAAGCAAGAGATGTCTCATCACAACATCTACTCCTCCTTTCGAGGAGGGTCCTTTCGGACTATACCAAGATTATATCTAAAGTACTCAAACTTTATACAAGATAGAGGCTTGGTCAACACGTCAAAAACTTGTTCATCCATGCTAATGTACTGGAACTTTAAGGCTCCTCTATGCACCATGTCACAGATGTAATGAAAACAGATCTCTATGTGCTTCAACCTGTCGTGGAATACAAGATTCTCTGTCATATTTATGAAGCTCTGGTTGTCACATAGAATCAAGGTTTCTCTCATCTCTAAGTCAAATAGGCTGATCAACAACTTTTGAAGCCATATAGCTTCACAGCTGGCAGAACATACAACAATGTATTCTGCTTCCGCTGTGCTAAGAGAAATGTTAGATTGCTTCCTACTCTGCCATGAGATCATAGTTGATCCCAAACTAAAACAACATCCTGAAGTTATTTTCCTATCAGAAGCACTTCCTGCCCAATCTGCATCAGTATATCCACTCAATGTGAATTCATGATCTCCATCATAGCTGAGACCACAATCTATTGTATCTTTAAGGTAACTCATCACATGTTTTGCAACCACTAGGTGAACACGTCTGGGTTCTACCAGAAACTGACTCAAGGTGTTCACGGAAAAACAAATGTCTAGTATGGTGTTCATCAAGTACATCAGTGATCCAATAATCTGTCTGTATAGTGTGGCATCAATAAACTCTGACGAAGTATCGACCAACAGCTTCAGCTTCGCTTCCATGGGTGTATTCATGGGCTTGCATTCCAACATGTCGAATCTCTTCATGATTTTGACCATATACTTCCTTTGGTTAAGGAAGATGCTCTCAGGACTCTGCTATACCTCAAGACCTAAGAAATAATGCATTAGGCCAAGGTCTTTCATTTCAAATTCCGAGGAAAGTCTCTTTTTACATTCAGTGATGATATTTTCTTCTCCAGTTAAGAATAAGTCATCCACATATAGGAGTAAGATTACTGGCTCATCGTTCATGACTCTTGGTAAAGCCTAATCTTGTCAAGAAACTGTCTATACGGCCATACCAAGCTCTAGGAGCTTGCTTCAATCCATATAAGACTTTCTTCAATCTGCAGACATGAGACTTCCTGTCTTCAACCTCAAATCCTTGACGTTGCTCTATATACACTTCCTCTTCGATGACACCATTTAGGAAAGATGTCTTTACGTCGATCTGGTGTAGCTTCCACTTCATCTTAGCTGCAAGAACTATGGTGGTTCTGATCGAAGTGTATCTGGCCACATGAGAGAATGTCTCTTCATAGTCAATGTTGTCCTTCTGGGAAAATCCACGAGCGACAAATATTTCTTTATAATTTTCATTACTTCCATCAGTAGCATATTTTATTTTGAAGATCCATCTGGAGGATACCACATCTTTATTCTTTGGTCTGGGAACTATTTCCCATACTTTGTTCTTAATTATGGATTGGTATTCCTATGTCATGGAATTTTCCCATTCTTTCCTTTGAATGGATTCTTCAAAGAAGGTAGGCTCCTCTTCTAGGATACCACACATCAAAGCTATATAACTGGAGAATGGCTTTGGTCTTTTCACCTGTCTCGTAGTTCCTTGGGGAATACCGTACTTCTCTCCATCTTGAATAAGATCTCTAGCCCAAGCTGGCTTCCTTTTATGTAGGATCGTCATCTGAGGAGGTTCTTGAACATATATCATGTCATGATCTTCTAGTAATTCCTCATCAAGGGAAGGTACGACTTCCCTCACTGGTTCAACAACTCTAGGAACCTCCCTCACTGGTTTAACAATCCTGGGTATTACGGGTTCCTCTTCATATACTTCTTCAAGATGGCATCTTATTGATTTCTTAAGCGCTGCATCTTCATCAAAGGTCACATCCCTGCTGATCTCAATGCAATGGTGACCTGGTATATAGATTCTAAAGGCCTTGGAGACCTCACAATATCCCACAAATATTCCCTTCTTTCTTAAAGGGTCCAGCTTGTTTCTCTTTTCTTTCGATATATGAATAAACATTGGGCAGCCAAATATTTTGATATGGCTTACCTCTGGCTTCTTTCCAGTGAACATCTCTTCTGGGGTCTTGAGCCCAAGTGCACTATGGGATAATCGGTTCTACACATATACAACTGCCATTGCTGCTTCTGCCCATAAGCACATAGGAAGATCTTGATCATGGATCATAGTCTTCACAACTTCCATTATGGTTTTGTTCTTTCATTCAGCTACACCGTTTTGTTGGTGATTGTAGGGAGTAGTGAGTTCCCTCTTGATCCCAAAATATTTGCAGAAGTTCACAAAATCTTTTGAGGTATATTCTCCTCCATTATCTGACCTAGGTATCTTAATCTTCCTTTCAGAAAGGTTCTCTATCAAGGCTTTGAATTCCTTGAAATTGATGAACACTTCATCTTTAGATTTCAAGAAATATATCCAGGTTTATGAGAGTAATCATCAATGAATGATACATAATATACATACCCACTAATGGAGGATGATGGAATTGGGACACATACATCTGAATGAATGAGTTCTAGGACTCCTTCTGCCTTGTTGTCCCTCTTCGGAAACGCTTTCTTGGTGCTCTTCCCTTGTGCACATCCATTGCATACACCTTCATGGTCACCTTTGAGTTCTAGTAAACTTGTGACCACCTTGCATATGTATGGTAGTGCCTTGTATTTAATGTGGGCTAACCTTCTATGCCAAAGTTCACGTGAGTTTTCAATAGTGTGGGTCATGGAAGCCTTTGAGTGACCCTTTAGTTTATACAAGCCATTTTCTTCACTTCCAATGATGATTGCTTCATTTAAGGTTTCTCCTTTAGCCCACATAAGAAATTCTCCATCTATAAAGGGAAATATGAAGCCTTTCTTTTCTAAAGATTAAATGGAGAGTAGGTTCTTCTTCAAGCCTGGTACATATAGTACATCCTTCATTTTTAGTGAATTCCTTGAATTCAGTTTGTGGTTTGATTCTGCCACTCCCTTGATGGGATATTGGTAATCATATCCAAGTGTCACTTTCTGAGAAAAAATATTTTCTAATATACAAGAGAGAATGTTTCTTTGTCCCATCATGTGCTTGGATGCACTACTATCAATGAGCCAAGTGTCCTCTCCGGGTGTTACAGATCCTGAGAGGGTCGAGATCAAGACATGGTCTTTGATCTGCTCTCTTATCATCTTTGCGAGTGGCTCTTCATCTTCAACTACATGGGCATGGAGCCTCTTATGTTTTCTCTTTTATTCTTCTCGTTTGGCTAGAAAAAACTTCGCAATGTGTCCAATATTGTCACAATGATAACATTGTACAGATGAGTAGTCCCTTTCCTTTCATTGTCCTTTCTTCTGAAATCTCCTTGGATGAGATTCTTTATGATTGAATTTGTTTGACTATTGAGGCTCTTTATGAGTCTCCTTTTGGAAGTAGGGTTTCTTCCTTCCTCCTTTGGTGTGAGTAGCTAGGGATTCATCATCATATCTTTCTAGTAATGCTTCACAATTCACTACTCTTGTTTCTTCTTGGATGCATTCTTCCCATTGACTATCAAACTTCAGTTTCTTCGTTCTGGCACATATCATTTGGATGAATTCATCCCAAGGTATTGTGAGACCATTTAGGGCCGTCATTATGAGTTCTCCTTCATCTATAGTATCTCCAATATCTTCTAACTGTTCTTTGAATTCTGAGATTCTGGAGAAATATTCCTGAATCGTTTCTCCTTTCTGCATCCTTGTATTCTTCAGTTGAGCTCTTAGATTCATCTTCCAGTTTATTTTATTTCCTTCATATAGTCTAGTCAAGGAATAAAAAACTTCTTTTGGAGTCTTGTTAGATGACACAAAAGGAATCAGGTGGTCTTATACTAAATCTGCAATGATTCTTTTGGCCCTAATTGTGTCCTTTTGATGCTTTTACTTTTCTGCAGCATCGGTGGGTTTTGGTACTTCTTCTTTTACGAATATTGCTAGGTCATTCTATTCAAGAATGAGATCAATCCTATATTTCCAGGCACAAAAGTTTTCCACTCCTTCTAGCTTGTCAACAAGATTAATTCTTGCAAACATCTTTACCTGGAGCTAGGAAAATGACTGAAAAATGAAAGTGCTCAAAATCGAAATATGAACTTACCAGGAAGTGCTCTTAGCTGAGGCGAGTAGCTTGGTGTGTTTGGATATGAGAAAATCCAACTTTTTCTCCTCCAAATTTGATCTACAAATTTCTGGACTGGTGCTTCTAGTTTTCTGGTACCTCTGGTACTCTGGTACTTCTGGTACTTCTGGTACACTAGTTTTATGGTACTTCTGGTACTTTGTGAAACTAGGGTTTCACTTTCTGGGAGATCCAGCCATTGAAAAGGTGCACTGAGAGTGCCAAAGTGATCCTTAGGGGAGGGAGCACTTTTCTATATTGTTTTGGGCCTGAAAAGATTCACCATCAAAAATCCCTAATTTTCATGTACGACAACAGTGACGTTTTTCACTCTTGTGAAAGATGCTTCCTTCAGCTTGGCTCTGATACCATGTTAATGTTTAATCCATTATTATAGTTCTTTTCATTTCGTTAGATAACAATAGCATAATACAATATCATTGAGAAATACGCAATCACAAGAGACACAACATTTATCCTGGGAAACCCTCTAGGGGAAGAAAACCTAGCAAAACTTCCTTATTATAGATAGCCAATACAATGCCAAGAGATCTCTTAAACTAATGCAGAAGATCCTCTCCCAGATATGCGCCACTCTCTCTCCTTCTTCTCTAACTGCAAATCTGAAACTTGTCTCACAAATGAGCAAGTGAGTTGTGTGTCTAAGTGAGGTTCTACCCTCCTCATTTATACAAGACTGGCACGTGTGAAGTGTCTCTTCACTGGCAAGGCTGACTTCTCCAAATGGGCGGTTATAACCACCTTTATTATGTTTTGGGGCCTCTCTGATATATTATGGGGCTGACTTCTTCTTTTTCCTTTTACAATTAGAATATGACCAATCCACAAAAGGGGATTTGGTCCTTTTAAAGTAGATGACATGATCAATCCATAATGGGGATTGATCCAATGAATAATATATCAAATAATAATAATAATACACTTTGCAGTTACATTATTTCAACAGTTTGTAGGTCACAAAACAATAGAAGTGCAATCTAGAGCCTACCTATCTGAGATTCCGCGGTCGAAGAAGTGGCTGGGTATGGAATGGTTAAGTGGTCAGTCGAAGTCACGATATAAAATCATGAGTGAAAATGTGAACCCGCAAGTTCGCCAACCCGCATAGCTAGACATTTTTAGAAAAATGGCTAAGTGAAGAGAAAGATAAATTACATGGAAAAGAGAAATGGGAATTTGGTTAAGTATAGAAGACGAAAAAGAAGGACTAATATATTCACATCTGTAATAGATATCCCATTTCCTAGCAAGATCTTTTCTGCATGTTTCTAGAGAAGTTATATACTTATTACATATACCTGGAAATAAGTGCGAAGGTGGCGGGCATAGAAAACAACAACTAGGAATTGGAAATTTTCTGAACCCGCCAACCCGAGTGAAAGAGATTGCAAGAAATGGTCATGGAAAGCGGTCAGACAGTCTTCAAAATAGGTTGACAAGGGTTCCTGAGGAGACGTGAGGCCCCGATGGTCAAATTGTATTGATCGAAACTTTTGAGTGCATACTGTGTAACAAAAAAGAGGGGCTGATGTAGGAGTCTGGAATTCAATTTGTATATTGCGGAAGTCGAGGGGCTGTTTGCAGGTCAAGGAACACTGGAAGTGCACTCCGCCTGTCCAGGAATCCACAAGAAAAAAATTCGAGTAAGTATGGAATTGGAGGCACAAAAGAGATTCCAAGAAATGGAGAAATATGGAAAGTAGATGCAGGGGCTTCAAAACAGAGTGACAATGGTTCCCTAGGAGACGTGAGGACCCGAAGGTCAAATTGCAAGTCTTGAAACTTTCATGTGCAAATTGTGTATCACAGAAGAGGGTATGATGTGGGAGTGAAATAGTAAATTTTTATACTGTGGAGGTCTGGGCGCTGTTTGTAGGACACAAAACAATGGAAGTGAAATATAGAGCCCGCCTTCCTGGGAATCCACGATCTGAAAAGTGCCTAGGCATCAAATGGCTACTGGTTGGTCAGAGTCACGATATAAAAGCACGAGCGCAAATGTGAACCCATGAGTTGGCCAACGCACACATTGAGACATTTTCGGAAAAACGACTAAGTAACAAGAAAGAGAGAGTAGACAGAAAAAAGAAACGGGAATTTGGTCAAGTATAGAAGAGGGAAAAGAAGGTCCAATATATTCAAATTTGCAATAGATATTCCATTTCCTAGCAAGATCTTTTTTGTCTGTTTCTGGAGAAGTTGTATACTTATTGAATATACATGGAAATAAATATGAAGGCAGCGAGCACATGAAACAACAACTAGAAATTTGAAATTTCCTAAACCCGCAAAATCGATGATCTGCGAAAGAGATGTCAAGAAATGGTCAAGTGTGGAAAGTGGTCAGACATGCTTCAAAATAGGGTAACAAGGGTTCCCGAGGAGACGTAAGACCCCAAATGTCAAATTGTATATATCGAAACATTTTAGTGCAAAATGTGTAACACGGAAGACGGGATGATGTGGGAGTCCATAATTAAATCGACATATCATAGAAGCCACAATGTTGTTTGCAGGTCACATTGTAACAACCCTAGTTGAATAAATGTTTAAGGTTTATTAAGTAAAAATTAATTAGGGGATTAATTGTCTTAACATGGTATTAATTAAACAAGATTGGTATAAAGATACTAATTAAATGTTTATTAATTAATTAAAGGTTATAATTTTGATTAATTAATTAATTAATTAACTACCTATTATATTCAATAACTTGGGTATACAATTTAAAAGGGATAATAAGTTATATTGTTTAAAAAA
>ML779114.1:2639701-2656113 GCA_009831015.1 Picea engelmannii | reverse complement strand
TAATAAATAAAGGGGATAAGGGGCATTAACGACGAAAGGATAAGATAAGGTAATAAATGGGTTAGGTAGGGAAGTAAATGAGGGGGAAGTCGGTGAAGGAGGAATATGGAGGGGAAGGAGGTTTACGGGAGGGGCATTCTACGAGAGATTGGGGGGATTGATTTTTGGGGGCTCTTGGATTTGCAGAGAGGAGTGGAGTTTTGGAGTGGGATTGGATCAATATAGGCACCGGGTTGCTGGAGGTTTTGGGCACGGGGGCCAGGATATCCATATGATATCCTGGAGCTAGGTAGTTGTCCTAGTTGGCAGGGAGGATAGTAGGTTAGGGCAGTGTTTACATAGTGCAACAACGGTCAACAAGGCAAGCAAACAAACAGAGGTTTAGCATCAGACCTAGGTATTTAAAATTGTGTATTTGTTTTAATTTTGCTATAAAATTTTATTATTGTTGATAAATCTATATGCGAATGTGCTCAATTAAAGAAACTTTTGAATTTTACTAATTTTCTCAATATAGAGGAATTATTGAACTTTACTGTTATGTTAGTAGAATTAATGGATGTTTAACTTATTTGGCCACTACACACATAACAATGGAAAGTGCAATTTATAAAAAGGGGAAGCATTCAGTCGAAACGCGTGAATCGAAGCATTCAGAAAAGATGACTAAGTAACGAGAAAGAGAAACTACAGGGGATAAAAGAGTGGAAAATAGAAAGGCGGAGGGCAATTTTCGTAAGTGAGAATTGGTTTCAAACATGCCCCATTGTTGCAAAACCATCATTTTCTAGTAATTGTCAGCAAATGCTTTGTTGAAGATTAGATTTTATTGCAACTTGTAGGAGTAACTGTGTTCTTGATACATTCTTCCATTGCTATAACATATTAATTTAAGTATTAAACTTCTTGCATGATGGGTTGTTAGAATTAAATCTTAATAATTGCATGTCTAGAAACAAGAATGACAATCTTGCTGCAACATTGTGATTTGGTATTGCTATGTTCTATCTTAATTACGAATAGAATTGAACGTTGGTTTGAAACTGTCTGAAATTCATTTGTGTTTCCATAAAATCCTGATGGATCAACAAAGTGCATTGTCATATAATTGTTAAATGCTCCATTTTAGAACAAATTACTTAAGAAAATACAATATCGAAGAACTACGAGACTATCGAACCATGCCAATGAGAAGAGGTGTTAAGTCCAGAAAAGAAGCAACAACCAAGACTCCAAGGAAATGTTTTTAATAGTAAATACATTAAGAAAAAAGAATATTGAGCACTGTATATCTATCCTTAGAAATTGGACTGATTTCTTTGGACCAAAACATTCAACATATTTTCCATAAACATAGGCACATGATCTGCAACATGTAGGAGCCATCGAGATGCTCTTCAACATGCATACAAAACTTATTACCATGTTTTTTTCTTAGGAAATCCTTGCAGTCTTCTCCTCAGTGGATCAATGTTCAGTTCTCCGATCTCAATATTTTGCGGAAGACCTGAGCCGAAAAAGAAACAGGAGAGTGGGTCCACAGTGGAATAAATTCTTGGCTTGAAGAAGATGAACACCAATCCTATGGTAAAATTGATAGTTCTCACAAGATTCCCATGAGGAAGAAGACAAAAAATGTTGCAGGGCAAACATAATAGCCCGAAACGGAAACTTCAGGGACACGAGTTGCACCAACAATTCCAGAGGCCCAAATTAGTCCATTCTAGGTGGAAGGAGATGACTAGTAAGAATATTCCTTGCACCAATGGGAGTTATGATCCTCATTTACTAAGATGTTAATTGTATATCCAGAGAACAAGACAATGGTCCTGCAATTGAATAGTTTTTTGGCTTGAAATATATCTCTGGGAGTATCAACAAATCATTTCCTTAAAGTGAAATACTTCCGCCCAAAATGGACTAATTTGGACCTATGGAATTCCTACTTTCGAGCTACAAAGAGGCTATTGCATTCAACGTCGATTTATTTTTTGAAATACCTTCTTTTGGTGTTTTCAGGACCGTCATCGCTGAGCCGAGAAGTGCCCCCTGTTATGGTTGATTTCAATTTGGGAACAGGAGTGCGAACACTCTATGCATTTTCATCATCCATTGTTGTATCATCGTCCATCAGATCATCTTCTTCTAGCACGAAATCCATCGCATCAACCTATGAACCAATCATCGATGCAAGTGGGCAGGTTGTCTAAGCAGGCAGGGTTGCCTTGAAATTCTTTGGCTTGAAATATATCTCTCGGTGCACCAAGGGACCATCTCCTTTTTTTCTCTTGGGTGGAGGGAGATGAGTAGTAAGAATATGCCCTGCAATAATGGAACCTCTTCCCATCATGCCCGAAGGTGTTAATTGTATCTGGACAGAACTATTGTGGAACTACTGCCATAAGTTAATGAGAATTTCTGTTTGGTCGAGATGATGTTTTAAATGAAAATTGGGGAGGGATAATATAACCCTCTACAAATATTGGTTTAATGCGTATCAATGGAAGATCTCCTTGAGACTTTCGCTGATCAATGACAATCTCCAGGATTCATGCATAATGAGTTGTTACCATTAAAGATTACTAATTGCATATTTAGAAAAAAGTGCGAAGGTGGTGGTGACTGTGAAGAGTGATTAAGAATTAGAGATTTTGTAAAGGTGCCAACCGACCAACGCATGAAATAAATTGCGTCATGTTTGAAATGAATACTTGGAAAGTATAACACTCTTCTCCACAAATCTTGGTTTAAATTGTATTAATGACAAACATTCTTCAACCTTCCGGACATTAATGACAATCTTAATAGTTCTTGCATGATGAACTACTAACATTAAATCTTAATAATTGCATATATATAAAGAAGTAAGAAGGTAGTGAGGATGGCAAAGAGCGACTAAGAATTGTACATTTCATCCACTAGTCTACCCGCGAAATAGATTCCAAGAAATGGCCAACTATGGAAAGCAGTCAGGCGAGTTTCAAAAACAGGGTCACAAGATATACCCAGGAGGCCTGAGGGGCCTATGGTCAAATTGTATGTCACACTGACAAATTTCGACCATCAATTTGTATATCGTAGAATTTCAGGTGTAGTTTGCACATAGCAGAATAGTGGAAGCGCAATGTTGAGCAAGCCTGGCCAGGAACCGACGATGGTAATAGTGGACAAGTATGCAATGGACAAGTGTTTGGTCTTACTCATGATATAAAATCATTAGACATACTTGGAACAGAAAATATTGATAGGCTTGAAAATAGGGCCACAAGCTCTACTCAGGAGACATGAGGGCCCGATGGTAAAATTGTATCTACCCCAACTGTTGAATGAAAAATGCATAACATGGAACAAGAGAAAATGACATATTTTGAGGGTCAATTTGTATATTGTGGAACTTCAGGTGATGTATATAAAAGAATGAGACATTCATAAAGAGGACACATTCGAAAAAAGGACCAAGTAAATAGAAAGTGAAAGAAAATGAGATGAAGGGGAATTTTTTTGCTAATTTGTAGATCGTGGAAGTCTGGGTGTTGTTTGCAGGCGGCGAAACAATGGAAACGCAATGTTGAACCCGCCTATCTGGGAACCCGCGATTCAAAAATTTTGTTCAATATGAAACGAGGAAGTAGTCGAACAAGCTGGTGATATAAAAGTAACAATGGAAATTTGTAGACGTGAATCCGCCAATTCTCGCACCTAGACATTTTTCGAAAAATGAGTAAGTAACTAGAAAGGGAAAGAAGAGGGAAAAAAGAAAGGGGATGGAAATTTTTGGAAGCGGTAATTGGTGTAAGAAATCCCCATTGATGGTATTAATAGTAACTATGAAGTGCATTAAACATGTGAACATGTTCTTCAATGAAGGAATAGATACAATGAGCCATGCTTATAGTTTCCAGGATATTTTGTATAAGAAAAGCGTCGAAAGGCTACAAGAAAATCAATTTTGGGATGTTTAAGTAAAGTTATTGTACTGTTAGCTTCACTGCAAGTATAACAACAACGGATTTGAATTTTAATGTCCTCTCATTGATATGTTAGTTCCATTGGACTTCGCATAGTATATATTATTTTATTTCAAATTATTCCAGGAGATTAATTTTTCTAAGTTCATTGATCAAGGAAAAGTGCTAAAAACAAGATAAAGGGGAATTTGTTTGCTAATTCATAGATCGCGGAAGTCCGAGTGCTGTTTGTAGGTGGCAGAACAATGGAAATACAATGTTGAACTTGCCTATCCGGGACCCCACGATCCAAAAAGTTTGTTCAATATGAAATGGGGAAGCGGTCGGTCGGGCTAGTGATATTAAAGTAAGTGGAAATCTGAAGACGTGAATCGGCCAACTCCCGCACCTATACATTTTCTGAAAAACAAGTAATGAGAAATGGAAAGAAGAGGCAAAAAATAAAGGGGATGGAAATTTTCGGAAGTGGGAATTTGTTTAAGAAAGCCCCATTGATGGTCTTAACAGTAACTATGAAGTGCATTAAACATGTGAACAAGTTCTTCAATCAAGGAATAGATATAGCGAGCGATTCTTATAGTTTCAAGGTTCCGTTTGTATAAGAGAAGCATCAAAATGCTAAAAGAAAATCAATTTTGGGATGTGTAAGTAAATTTATTGTACTACCAGCTTCATTGCAAGTATAACACCGATGAATTTTAATTTTAATGTCCTCTCATTGATATGATAGTTCCATTGAACTTCTCATAGTATATATTATTTTGTTTCAAATTACTCTAGGAGATTAATTTTACTAAGTTCATCGATCAAGGAAAAGTGCTAAAAACGAGATAAAGTGGAATTTGTTTGCTAATTTGTATATCGCGGAAGTTCGAGTGTTATTTGTAGGCGACAAAACAATGGAAACACAATGTTGAACCCGCCTATCTGAGAACCCACGATCTAAAAAGTATGTTCAATATGAAACGGGGAAGTGGTCGGTCAGGCTGGTGATATAAAAGTAAGTGGAAATCTGAAGACGTGAATCCACCAACTCTCTCACCTAGACATTTTTCGAAAAACAAGTAAGTAAGGGAAAGGAGAGGGAAAAAAGAAAGGGTATGGAAATTTTTGGAAGCACGAATTGGTATAAGAAATTCCCATTGATGGTGCTAACAATAACTATGAAGTGAATTAAACATGTGAACAGGTTCTTTAGTCAAGGAATAGATACAACGAGTCATGCTTATAGTTTCCATGATCTGCTTGTATAAGAGAAGCGTAAAAAAGATACAAGAAAATAAATTTTGGGATCTCTAAGTAAAGTTATTGCACTGTCACCTTCACTGCAAGTATAAGAATGACGAATTTGAATTTTAATGTCCTCTCATTGATATGATAGTTCCATTGGAATTCACATAGTATATATTCTTTTATTTCAAATTATTCTAGAAGATTAATTTTGCTAAGTTCATCGATCAAGGAAAAGTGCTAAAATGAGCCACGTACTACATTTGCGTCACATAGCTTATATTAAATGAAAAATCATGTCCTCTGTAGTATTTAAGATCATAGAAAAATTGGGAAGATCCTGAATGTATTATTAATTTTCCAAAACGAAGCATACAACCAAGAACCAAGCAAACACCAAATGTATTGAAAGTTGAAGCATAAGGTAATGCATGAACACAAAAGGCATCAAGAAAGATCCCACAAGGTTCCATAGAGAAGTATGCATCGACCTTTGCATCAAAAAATTTGATATATAAAAAAAATACATCATGACATTGGTTTTCTCTTACATTTGGTATATGTTCCCAAGAGAAAATAACCGGGGCCATGGGATATGAACAAAAGTCTGCCAAACACAAGACAACAGAAAACTAGCAGAGCTTCACCACTGTATGCTAGCTATAACCAGACCTCAAAATGGGGAACAATAAAGTTGTTGATTACTATTTTACCATTAAGCAATATCACTATGGACATTTTCTTCTGATAGTGCCATGGTCTATCACTACCAGTTTTAACAATGCCAAATTTCCAATATTATTGGAAATTCCTGATGATTCTACCTAGAGGAGAAAGCCATTTAGATGGTTCAAAGGATGGGCCTGGGTTATTTACATTTGGGTACCTTTTATGGGGTTTTCTCTCATTCTTCCCATTTCTAGACTGAACAATGTTATGCGCGTGTACACCACCAACAACTGCACCTTCCTGTATGAATTCCAATGCCCGAACTCCCCAATCTCTATAGCAAGATCTGGAAAATCTCAAGCTCATGTTTCAATCCATGTTGAGTCCTTTTTTTTCAATTAGGCCATCGAGAAAATGTAGATACCATACCATAAATGTATAGTTGGAGGCTGATTTTTTTTTATTTGGGCACCCAAAAAAAATGAAGAAATCTTGCCATGGCTATATAGTTGGAAACAAATTGGCCAATCTAGGCACCCAAAAAACGTGCAGAATCTTCCATCAAAGCCACTGTTAGCCACCATTTATTTTATTTTATTTTCACAACGCAACAAATATGAAAAATTCTTACTCTGAGATGCAAAAAAACATCAAAATAACGACATCGATTACATTTGTAATTAGATTCTCCTTGTTGTTTCAAGTGCATAAGAAGAGACAAAATCTCTGGAAAGAGAATTTTAGAGCTATAGATGTAAACTCCAAAGAAGTCGAGTATGACGAACATTCATCTGGGTGTTGTAGAAAAATTACAGACACACATGAGATATTTTTGTTTCCTACCAAAGCTTTATATGATTTTTTTTTTTTTTTTAATTTAGCCGATATGAAATATTGCATTGTCCTCATTTAAGGTAAATTTTCTATGTATCTGAAAGTCACACACCATGTAGACACTATTTTCCTTTTTTTGTAGGTTTGCTTCATATGACAATTTTGCTAACCCATGAAGCACATCTTGTAATAGAGGTTGTCTAATTATACAATGCATGGTTGTGTTGTCCATGGTTCAGATGGTAGCATTGAGGCAATGTCTATATATGTATGGACACTTTTTACTACATCACAAACAATCAATCGTATCATCACTTATGAAAGAAAAAGTAGAAGCAAGAGAGTTTTGTTTCTCACATATAGGCTCAAAGGAGGTCGAGTACACACTCGCTGCAAACAAAACACCTTCAACCTGGAAACATGAGCATAACAGTTAATATATTGAACAATATAATATACAACTCCACCNAAAAATTTGGTGAAGGCTATTTGTATGAGCAAAGTGAGGATGAATCTATAGATGTATACACAAAACAACTATAGATATAGTTAGTTTCTTGAGCTCATGTACTATTTATGCTCCCAATTCTGTTACAAATGTTTCTTGGGTTGTGCGGAACATCCTTTCTTTAACATCTCTTTTCTTTGTTATATTTTTGAAGAGCATAAGTGGAAATTTCCCTTTATTCAATTGTTATTCCATTGACGAAAACAAATTTGAATAGGTATCGAACAATTGTAGCTGCAAAATGGAACAATTCAATATTTGTGTAACTTAACCGAGATACATGGACATGCGAAAGTAAAGGAAAAAACTAGATATGGAGAATGGTACCATTGTTGGCATGTTTACAAGAAGAGTGTGCTTGTCATTGATGGCAAACAAAGAAGTGAAGATGACACCCTGCAACTGGTCTCATAAGAGAAGGGTCGTAGTCCGAAACCTTTGAATACTTAGAAAATATTCTAAGTCGGAAGAGATCATAAGATTAGGAGGGGGAGAGATAGTGGTAGTCAGATCGATCACTGTGAAGAATCTGGATCGTTGGACCAGAGTCCAGACAGGAGGAACGAGCGCATAGAGGAGGAGAATAGATATCAGGCATTATATCTGAGCACATGGACTAATCGTCGTTGGATCGAGAGGTAATGTCATGGGCCTTAATTCCTTTAGAGTGCACAGGAGAAGCAGACTCATGAACTCCTGAAGTTCCAATTTCTATCAGAACCATCCATCATCGAGGGGGATAGGTGGAAGCAGATCCTAGAGTTCAAGGATTCAGACCTCAAAATATTTGAAATGAGAAGAGTGGAAACTCATGAAGTTTGAAATCATGAAGGAAATGCTAGTCATTGGTGCTGGGAAGGACACGTGGCGAGATATCCATGCATTGCTGATTCACAAATCATGAAATCCAGAGGAAGGAGTGAATGCATTAGAAATGAACTAGCGAATTCTCAGTTCGCGAATTGATATCGACCGTTGGATCATGGTGAGATCTGGGGCATTGATTTGATGCAAGAACAAATTTGGGAATCTAAGAAAGGAGGTGCTCTAACCTCCAACATCGTGAGTCATGAAGTATTGAAGCATGAAGAAGAGATATGGACCATAGATTGAGGAATGTCATGGGATTTCGATTTGGCATGATGAAGTTCATAGTTTGGGAGCTAAAACTTCGAATAATGGAGGAGAGATAACTTACGATATCGCGAAACGCCAAGTCGTATAACTTATTTTTGGTTAGCATGTGGTCACAACCTATGGACATGTGAAGAGGAACTTGCACCCGGTGCTAGTTTGTGCAGGTGAAGTTCAAAAGGAGATTCTTTGTGAGGAAATTCTATAACTATCAGAAGAGACCTCCTATAACTGTCAAATGAACTGTAACTGTAACAAAGAAGAGGAAGGGTCACACTGGCAGAGAAGCCAAGAATCTCAGGATAATGGCCACTGATGACAAACAAACTGTGGATAACTTCCATAGAAGGTGAAGAGTTGCATAGATGATGTGGTAGAGGTATTAGTGTGATAAAAAGGTAGAATAGAGAAGAGAGGAATATATTTTCGGTATTTTTTCATGCGGGTAGAAGGAGGTTGTGTGAAGAATCTAAAGCGGATAGCAAATGTGCGAAAGATAGCATGAAAAAGAAACATAGAGAATAAAACAAAGAAATATGCAGAAGTGGATAAGCGCATAGAAACTAAAGAAGGTAGAGGAGAATCTGAGATACAACAGATCAGATCAGAGATAGATCAAGTAAGTAAGTTTTTCTAAGATTCAAACAGGGTGGTAGGGTGGTGCTAGGGAGGATTGCAGTCCTCTAAATTCTAGTTGGTGCTAGAAAAATCTAAGAGTTGGTGCTCTATGCGAGTTGTAGCTTGCTATCAGAAGTTGTAGCCTCATATTTGAGTTGGTGCTCAAAGACTGTGATGTACATGAAAGTTGGAGCTTGATTGACATCCTAAGAAGAAGAGGTTTTCTCCCTTTATGGGTTTCCTTAGGAAAATTAGTGTCTCTATGTATTCTGTGTGATTGATCAAATATTTCATATCTATGCATGTTAATTTATTAGCAACACATTAAATAATAATCTAGAAAGATTCATAAAAGAACTTGAAAAGTTTCAAGATTATTTATATATAACTGATTCACCCCCCCTCTTAGTTATTTTTCCAACAATTGGTATCAGAGCCGGTGCCTTTGATCAAAGGTAGATCCATAAGATTTATCATGACTAGTCATGAAGGAAGTTCAACTAATAGATTCCCTCTCTTTGATGGAACAAAATTTTCCTTCTAGAAAATAATGATGATAACATATTTAATGTCCCTGGGTGCTGATGTTTGGGATGTCGTTGAAACTAGATATGTGAAGCCTGTAGTCTTGGCCTCAAAATATGATACGTTGGAGTTTATCTTTAATGCAAAAGCAATGAATGCCATCCTCAAGTGACTTGCAGAAGCCGAGTTTGTCAAAGTCATGCACTATGGTTCAACAAAAGTTATGTGGGACAAGATGATAAGTAGTTATGAAGGTAATGAAAAGGTGAAAGACGCAAAATTTCAGACTCACAGACTGAATTTTGAGCAGTGAAATATGGATGAAGACGAAACTATCAATAAGTACTTCTTACATATAGAATAACTTTTCAACACTATGAAAGGTCTAGGTGAAACGATAGATGAATATTTTCTAGTCCAGAAAATATTAAAATCTTTTCCTAATAGATTTAACTCAAAGGTCTCTGCTATAGAAGAAATAACTGATCTCAAAGCGTTAACACTAGATCAAATTCTTGGAACCCTAACTGCTTATGAAATGAGAATCACCAAAGTTAAATCCACTACAAGAGAGGCGTCATTTAAAGCATAGAAAAACACAGAATCCAATATAGATGAGATTGAAGAAAATTTTGTGATAATACTGACGAAAGGATCAGGAAAATACAAAGGTAAACTACCCTTCAAATGTTTCAACTGTGGTAATATAGTTCATTTTGCATCTAATTGTCCTCACAAAATAAAGGATCAGACATATGACAATGAAGAAAAGAATAAACACAAGAAGGTCTATAGAGAGAATAATTTTAAGAAGAAAAGCCTTTGTGTAAACAATGATGACGATCCTTCAGATGATGAAGATAGTGACTCTTCTATTGAAAGAAAAATAAATGATGTCAAGGTAATAGTATTATAAGATCTAAACACTAAATATATAGGAAGCAAGTTCACTGATTCTGAAGCAGTAGTACATCTTGAAGGAGAACTTGTCAGTGCCATGGAAGAGATTGATAGACTCAGAGAAAATAAAAGAAAACAAAAACAATTACTGCTCAGGTATGAGAAAACATGCAGTGAACCATCTAAAGAAAATTCTCTGTTGAAATTTAAGTTAGAATAAGCTAAGAGTATTTTGGACATCCTCAAACAACAATTAAAGGAAGCCAAAAAAAAAGGTGAAAAATTGGAAGCTGAAGCAGTGTCTGTCAGAAAAGATCTAGAGAAATTTTAGGCCTTATATCATCATAATCTGACAAGTATTAAAGCCTCATAGGGATTAGCCACCATTCTGAATCAACAAAGGAGTCCAAAGTTGAAAACTGGTTCAGGTTATGAAGAGGGATAAAGTAGTGGTCAACTAAGCAACAAAGAATCCACGAAGTTTGTCAAATCTACAACCATTGACAACAACTAACATACAGAAACAAAAAAATATAATCAGCAGCCAAGGAGGAGTGAAGAAAAAGGTACTAGAACTGAATCTGTAGAAAAAAGAAATAATACACCCTCTGCTCAAGGAAATCATCAACATGGAATAAATCAACCTACTCAAATAAGAAAACCATTTTCTAGGTACAAAGATTTTTTCTATGGATATTGTTTTTACTGTTCTAACTTTGTCCACAAAGATGTAAATTGTTCGTTAAGATTTAGACATGAGTAATCAAGACAACCAAGGAATAAATATTTGCCACAACAAAGAATGAGACATCCAAGTGCAAAAAAACACAGACTACAAATCATGTGATGGTTGGGAAAAGGATGCAGATTAAGAATAACAATCATTATGATCCTTTATTCAATGAACTAGAATGTTACATATGCCATAATTATGGACATAAAGCTGCAGACTGTCGCCTAAAGAAATATAAGCCAGTTTCAAATCACAGAGATGAAAACATCAATGTTTGGAAGAAGAAAGAAGGTAACAAGTGTGGATTAGTGTTGGCAGCTCAAAGACAAAAGAACCCCTGGTATAATGAAAGTGGATGCTCCAATCGTATGAAAAGTGCCAAAATTAAGTTCTTATCACTCAAAGAAAGTAAATAAGTAAATGTGACCTTTGGAAATGATGCTCCAAGAAATATTATAGGTAAATGTCTAGTAAGATTAGGTAATGGAAGACCCAAAGCTCAAGATGTTTTATTTGTAGATGGATTAACGTATAATCTTCTTTGTGTTAGTCAGGTGTGTGATAGAGGATGCGAAGTCACTTTCACTGCCAAAGATTGTAAAATAAAAACAATGAATACATGAGAGTTGATTGCAAAAGGGGTTAGAACTAAAAACAATGTCTATGTTCTAAAGGAAGATAAGGAGGAATGAAATTTAATCAAATTTGATGAAATTTGGTTATGGAACAGAAGGATTGGACACCTGAATTTTGATCATGTTGTCAAGATGAATAATGAAGGTGTTGTGAAAGATATTCCAAGAATATCTAAGCCTCATAACTTTATATGTGAATCATGTCAAATGGGGAAGTTTACTCTTGTTCAATTCAAATCGAAGAGTTTCACATCTTCAGAGAAACCACTTCAACTTATTCATATGGATCTATGTGGAACATCGCTAAAGGAAGGAACTGGAGGAGAACATTACTTTATGCTGGTCATTGATGACTTCTCCAGACTTACGTGGGTTTCCTTTCTAAGAGAAAAATTGATGCGTTTGAGAAGTTAAAAAAGTTTAAGGCATTAGCTGAGAATCAGACATAAAGGAAGTTAAAGGTAATTCACTCAGATAGGGGAGGAGAATTTTTGTCAAGAGATTTCAAATAATTCTGTGACAGACATGGAATTAAAAGAGAATATACTATTCCAGGTACTCCTCAACAAAATGGAGTTGTAGAATGCCAAAATAGATCAGTTCAGTAGATGGCAAGGGATATGATGAGTGAAAGGGACATTTCACAAACCTTCTGGGTGGAGGTTGTTGACATGACTTTTCATATTCTAAAAAAAGCACATCTAAGGCCGAACAGTGATAAAAATCCATATGAGTTGTGGTTTGGTCGACCTGCATCAATCAAGCACTTCAATGTATTTGGAAGTAAATGCTACATCAAAAATAATGTTGATCATCTGGGAGAATTTGATGGTAGACATGATGAAGGTATCTTCTTAGGATATGCAATGACAATAAAGGATACATATTCTTTAACAAAATAATGCATAAATTAGTAGACTGTATTGATGTTCGAATTGATGAATAAGCTCCTATAAAAGATCAATAGAGAATAAGCACCAAGTCAGATGAAGAAGATGATGAGGATAATGAAAATGAAGAAAAACAAATATCAGAGTCACGAGAAGATGATGAATCAGGTGGAGAAGAGACACCCAGAAAAGAAGAGTCAAGACAATAATCAACATCAAATCCTTCCTCTAGAATTTTTCAAAAGAATCATCCTACAATTCAGATAATTGGTGAGAAAGAAAAAGGCGTACAAACCAGGAGAAGGATAATCAAAGACACTGAGAAATCACATATGGCCTTCATATCCATGGTGGAACCCAAGAACTTTAATGAATCCAGTAAGGATGTAAATTGGTTAATATCAATGAATGAGGAACTGGATCATATTGAAAAGGATGATACTTGGGAACTTGTTCCTAGGACAACAAATAAAAATGTATTAGGATCCAAATGGGTTTACAAAAATAAGATGAATGAGCAAGGAAATATTGTAAGAAATAAGGCTAGATTGGTCTGCAAAGGGTATGCTCAAATAGAAGGACTGGATTTTGATGAAACATTTGTGTTCATAGCAATATTAGAAGCTATTAGAATGTTTCTTTCCTATGCTTGTCATAAGAAGTTTAAATTCTACCAAATGGATGTCAAGTCATCTTTTCCAAATGGAGATCTAAAAGAATAAGTCTATATGGAACAACCAGAGGGTTTCCAACTGTTAGATAATCCTGACCTTGTCTACAAGCTGAAGAAAGCCTTATATGGGTTTAAACAAGCTCCTCGTGCCTAGTATTACATATTGGATAAGTATCTTCAAGACAAAGGGTTCAAGAGAGGAACAATTGACTACAATCTATATATCAAAACAAAGGATAATGATTTGCTCATTATGTTGGTCTATGTAGATGACATCATTTTCGGAAGTAATAATGCTTCATTGGTACAATGGTTTTCTTCTAGCATGTAATCTGAATTTGAAATGTTTATGATAGGGGAATTGCCATTTTTTCTTGGTCTGCAAATTACTCAGAGGTATGAAGGAATATTTATTTCTTAGGAAAAATGTCTAAGATAAATGTTGAAAAGGTTTCAAATGGAATATTCTACACCTATGAGCACACCTATGGTCATTGGATGCAAGTTAAGAAAGGATGATGACTCACCTGATGTTGATCAAAGTGCATATATGTCTATGATAGGCAACCTATTGTACATCACGACATCTCATCCAGACATAATGCATGTTGTTGGAATGGTAGGAAGGTATCAGTCTGCACCTAAACAAATTCATTTGCTAGGTGTCAAAAGAATATTCAGATACCTGAAAGGAACAATGAGCTATGGCCTATGGTATCCTAGGAATCATAATTTTAAATTATCAGTATATTCAGATGTTGGTTGGGCTAACTGCATGGATGAAAGGAAAATCACAAGTGGAGGTGCATTATTCTTAGGAGATTGTATTGTAGCATGGTTGAGAAAGAAGCAAGGTTCCATTTCCTTATCAACTATAGAAGCTGAATACATCACGGCTGCCACTTGTTGTACCCAAGTATTCTGGATGATTCAGACACTTGCAGACTTGGAGGTCAAATACACTACACCGATTCCAATTCATTGTGATAATACTAGTGCAATTGGTTTGTCAAAGAATCATGTGTTTCACTACAAGACCAAGCATATTCCCATCAAGTATCACTTCTTGTGGGAAAAAGTAATCAACATTGATGTTTTTTTGCATTATATTCCATCCAAAGATGAGATTGATAATATCTTCACTAAACCGCTTCCAAAAGCTCAGTTTGAGTATCTACGCCAAAATTTGGGCGTGACCCTATTATCAAGTTAAAATAGTCTATATGATCACGGGGAGAGTTATCATAGTATATATTATCAGGGGGAGAACAGAATCACTCTCAGGTTTCTTTGACATTGATGTCAAAGGGGGAGAAAAAAATGTGTCTGGATGCTACAGTTGGAGGTCTAAGAAGAATAGTGCAGCTTTTTAGGGTTTCCATCAATGCCAAAGGGGGAGATTGTTGGCATGTTTATAGGAAGAGTGTTCTTATCATTGATAGAAAACCAAAAAGAGAAGATGAGACCCTTCAACCGGTCTCGTAAGAGAAGGGTCAGAGGCTGAAACCTTTGAATACTTAGAAAATCTTCTAAGTCGTAAGAGATCGTAAGCTCAGGAGGAGGAGCGAGAATGGTCATCGGATCGAGCACTGTGAAGAATTTGGATCATTGGAATAGAGTCCAGACAGGAGGAACGAGCACATATAGGAGAAGAATAGATATCAGGAGTTAGATATGAGCACATGGACCAACCGTCGTTGGATCCATAGGTAAGTGAATAGACCTTAATTCCTTTAGAGTGTACAGGAGAAGTGAACTCATGAAGTCGAAAAGTTTCGAGGTCTATCAGAACCATCCATCATCGAGGGGGACAGGTGGAAGCAGATCCAATATTTCGAGGATTTAGACTTTGAAAGATTTTCAAGGAGAAGAGTGGAAACTTGCAAAGTTCGAAATCATGAAGGAAATCCTAGCCATTGTTGCTGGGAAGGACACGTGGCAAGAGATCAGTGCTTCAATGATTCACAAATCATGAAATCTAGAGGAAGGAGTGACTGCACGAGACAAGAACTCGTGAAGTCTGAGTTCATGAATTGATCATGACAGTTGGATCACAGAGAGATTTGTGTCGTTGATCTGACGCAAGAGAAAATTCGGGAATCGAATAAAGGAGGTGCTCTAACCTCCGACATCGCGAGTCACGAAGTCTCAAAGTGAGAAGAAGAGATCTAGACCATCGATCAATGAATGTCGTGGGTTGTTGATCTGGCATGATGAGGTTCTGAGTTCAGGAGCTCATACTTCGAAGAATGTGTTATAACCCTATAATCTATAGGATCAACTGGTGATTGAAAGTTTGTTCCTTTAGTATTTTTTTTGGAAATAATGTTTCATTATGCAAATGATTTGAAAAAGAAAGAAAAGAAAAGAGAAAGAAATAAAAAGAAAAGAAATAAATAAAAAGAAAAGAAATAAATAAAAAGAAAAGAAAGAAATAAAAAGAAAAGAAAGAATAAATGATAAAAAGAATAAAAGAGGGCATAATAGAAAGTGGATAAAGCCCCATGCAATAAAATGACTTGATCCATACCGTTTAAACATGGCCAAGTCCTTTTGAATTTGTGTTGATAGGATTAGTGAATAAGCTTAGCTAAAGTGTTTAATCTTAGCCAAGTAGTTAGGTTAGCTAGTGAATACATTTTATCAAACTGTCTAACCTTGGTCAAATAGCCCCAGGGTAGAGTAATTTCTTAGACCAACAACCTAATCTGGGTTAAATGTGATAGGTGACTAGGTTAGAATATAGATTAGTTGGATTTATTTCAACAAAACATGTGTGATGTTTGAGGAAAATTCATGATTTGGATGTTTGAAATGTTTTTCCTAACTCCATGGTGATAAAAAGCAAGAGAAGCAGCGCAAAATCCACAAAAATCACTAAGCCTAAGTTTTTGCTGCATATATTAAATCGCACCCTGGGATTAAAGGTTTCATATAGATCTACGACTGAGCTATTGGTGCCTAGATCTACGGTTAAGATAAGATTCTAGACCCCCCCACCATTCTACCTTTAACGGTGGGGGGGGGGGTCCAAAATGGTGATTAACAAGTGTGCACAGATCTATGGTGAGCCTGACTGCACGCAGATGGACGAT
>ML779114.1:2610639-2639644 GCA_009831015.1 Picea engelmannii | reverse complement strand
CGATCAACATGATATCCCAGACCCTCCTAACCTTCTTACTTTTAACGTTGGGGGGGTCTGGAATGAGGCATTTTTCTTGGCGACCCCATCCCAACATGTCATTGATCCATTGCATTGGACCTCCCTCTACTCTAAGCCTCTTATCGCTTATCGTCCTTCCAACTTACCGCCAGCACCTCATGATGTCACATCTCAATATCCATCCTCATACATCTTATCCATCCACCTGTTATAGGTCATATCTCACTCTCTTATTCCCCAATCATCACCCTCCACATCATCCGAGTACACATGTCATATGTCCTTTGCCTGCCTCCTCATGCTTCAAAGTACCTGTTGGCCATTTATTATAGACCACATACCCGTTATTATGCTGACCTGTCCCCTGCGCCCAACAGATACCCATTTACTCAATTTTAACCCATTTTCTGTCATATGCATTCTGCTCACACTCCCCGTGCACTAGAAAACTCAGTCTCCTCGCCTCTGTAGTTGTTTTCCCAACCATATCCATTACCTACTAACATTTGTTTCAGTGTGCAGGTACCTATCGAAATCAATGGCGCCTAAATCTAAAAAAATCAGAGGTTGAGGAAAATCCATTCCTCCCACCTCCTATCGATCTCGACCAGATTCCATTAGCTGACAAGGATTATTTGATCTTAGAAACCAAGTGTGAATTTGATCTTGCTAAACTGAAGTCATGTCTTAAAGATAACTTCATCGATCAGAGTGACAAGATCAGGCTCTGTCCGTCCAATTTCCCTCTATATATTTTTCCCCAAATCCACCATTTTCCAGAATTCATCGTCAATTGTCAGGCACATTACCTCCCCAACCAAAGAGCTATAGTTTCATCATACAAAAAAATTTTGTTCTCCATTACACCTGAATCCATTGACCAAATGATGTAGATATCCATAGACGAATCCCACTCTCTCCTCACCATTGAAGTTTTAACAAAAATATACCAGAACCTGTCCTTTCCCCAAAGAGCACAAATTTTCGAGCTTTTCCTCCCACAAGATGCTCAACTCCCGAAGAGAAATCCTCCTTACCATTCCTCCATATTTTCAGAAAAAGGAGACTTGATTATTTTATCGCTATGTTGTCTACTCAACTATTTCTTAGACAAATGGGTAGATGAACCTATTTTTGGTTTCCTATCCATTTTATTTGTTGAAGAAAAAGTCACCACTCAGTTCGATTACAGTGGTTTCTTGGCCGAAAACATGCATGAGAAACTGTTCAAATTCCCCACAGAGGGCATGTTTCGGTATTCTTCAATACTGGACTCCACGTTCATGTTTTATCAACTAGATAAATTCTCCTTCCTCATGCATAAAATCGACTAGGATGGAAAACTGCAAGTCGTAACCTCTTGGACTTCACTGCTCAGAAGGAACTCCACAGAGTTTAGTTTTAAACAATTTATTGAGTTGTTCTATCACCCAGTGGTTAGCATGCTTAGTGATAGACTAGAGCCAAGGATAAACGAGGAGATCCAAAGAGTTTTACACCTTTTGGATCTCGCTAAGACTGGAGATTGGTTCTTGTATCAAAATCACACATAGATTAGAGTGTATGGGTGCTAGTTAGCTCCATACAAGTTGCCCAAGTACTTGCCTGTTCGGATATTTGCACTGGAATATATCCGCCAAATGATAAGTTCAGATGATATTCATTTTTTATCTATAAAAAAGTAACAACATATGAGGATCAAGGGGAAAATAGGACCTTTTATCTGCAACAGTCGAGCTTCTGGAGAAGAGGCAGAAAAAGTATTAAAGGAGATGAAATTTAGTACCAGTTTTACTTGGCACTATGATCCATGTGGGATCATTTCAGAGATGATATCTAAAAACAAAATATCACCTTATGCTCACATACTCAAACCAAAAATTGAGAAGTATGTGATTCAGACAGAGTGGGAAGAAAATACCCTGGAAGACACTGAACATCATAAATCTTCTTCAGTTACTATCTCACAAACAACCACACCACAGGTGACAAAGGAGAAAAGACCTAGAAAGGATATTTCCCCTTCAGTGATAGAAGTCTCAGCTGAGGATTTCTAGGTTTACACCAAAAGGCCAAAATTCAGTTATACAACTAACACGACCGGTGAAAAGGAATCCCCGTCCACTAAAGTTGCAGAAGGATATCATTTGCTTCTTACCTCAAGAAACTAGCAGATTATGTCTACTTCTTCATCCAAAAAGTAGACTAACACCTCACTAGTCAACCAACCAAATCAAGGAGGTGAAAAATTGAGTATTTTTGAGAAATACGATATGATAAAAAAGAAGAATCAGATGCTGACCAACAACACATACACTCAATTTTGGAAGCAAACGTCTACAATGCAACACAAATTTCTATCATCCTTCAATACAAAGAAAGGAAGAATGCACATGGCATTTTTAAAGGCACAGGTACCCCATCCTAAGGAAATCTCGAACTATAAGAGGAAACACTTGAATTTAACACCAGAGATGTACATCCAGCTGATCAGATGGATTTACACAGATAGACAGGAGAAATGGTTTTCTCAACTTTGGCAAATGTTTCTACCTCAGCTCCAAAACTATTGGTCTCTCTGAATAATGTTCAGACTCAGTTGAAGTTGGAGAAGATATCATCTTTTGCAAAAGATAACAGGATCAAATCTTTAGAAGAATTGGTGCTCAATATTGGATATGATCCCTCAAATGTGAAAGTAGCAGAGGAGATGCTCAAGAAAAAGAATGTTGATATTGCATATCTGAGGAAGAAATTGAAATTTCCACCCACAGAGGATGCACAAGACAAAGAGATCGATGAGGCAGAAGACGACAAAGAAGAATTGCTAAAACTAATTATGTAGCAGAATTCCCAGATAAAGGTAATGGAAGTAGAATTGGAAAGGCTATTGAAGGAAAAAGAACAGTCCACACCCATGAAAGTCATTGCACTGAGTGATGTTCCTCTCCCAGGAGTCAACACAACAACGGTATCAACAACCACTGTAACCGAAATCCCATCAACAACCCCCCTGACAGCTCTGGAATGGAAAAAACTATAGAATTAGCAAAATCAATGGAAGAAATGACTCTTCAAGGAACAAAGATCAACGGACTGACAAAGGAGGTTGAAAACCTTCAGGAGATTAAGTCTTCCTATCAAACAAGATACAATATTGAGAGGAAAGCGTCAGAAAAGCTCAAGCAGGAAATACAACAGCTTCATAAACAAACTATGGGAGGCAAAACATTAGCAGAGGCTAAGGAAAATATTTGGACAGATATCTCCAAATCCATAAACGAAATATGGCTCATGGTGAAAATCATGTTCAAGCAACATGAACTGGTGATGAGGAGAAGGATGTCCATTGAAAAGATAAAAGGAAAATTGGGTGAAATTCCCACTGAAGCTAATGAAATCATTAAGTTTCTTAATTCAAAGACTAAGGAAGAGCTGGGAGACTTGAAAATTGAGGATAGAATAGAAACTATCCTCAAATTCAAAAGAGTTTTGAACAAAAGAGGATTGATGATGCAGCTGGAGGAGAAAGATCAGAACATGGATATCGGGGTCCAAATATTTTTCAACAATATTGAGATGTTACAGAAGAAAGGTCTTCCTGGTTTGTTGGTTCTGAATGATACACTGATGAACTTATCCAATTACAAGAATAAAATTGCCACTGTGGCCAGAGGTAGTTCCAAGTTTTCAGGGATACAGGGCAGTATTACAGGCAAGGCATTCTTGGAGACCTTGGAGCTAGATCTCAACATACAACATGAAATCAAATATATTTTCATGGTCAAGCCGACCTTTTCTAAATACATGAAATGGATGAAATCTATCGAAGACTACTCAAAGTTACTATTCCTAGTCAACTAAGATGGGAGTAGTTGTGCAATTTGATTGAATGAGGGGTGAAGTGTACAGTCCAACTTAGCATGTAAAATAGTCAGAGTCACGTGAATGACTCACCAACAATTTTCCGCAAAATCAACCTGAATATCCAACATATCATCATTGAGTTCCTACATTTTTGTATCTGGTTATCAAAGTAGTTAGATCTAGATTCCGCCATGTCCTGATCATTAATGATAGGGTCGTTTGTAATTTTTATGATAAATACTTCGAACTTTGAAGTATTGTGGGTTGAGTTTTACACCCTAGAAAGCTGTAAGCACTGTAATGTTTATCAGGAGATCTTCCAGTAATATAAAGGGATGTTTCACAGGATTCCTGCATGTTAGCTGTTGGTGAAGTTTTTCTCCTCTCAGTTGAATGTTTATCTCTCTTATTTGTTATCCTGTTTTCTAATCTGATCATTTAAAAGGAGTTAACGTTGCAGAATTTACCTTTGTGTACTCTGCTTCTGGCTTTTAAATATCTAAGTGTTTTTCTTCTGAAGTTATAATTGAGAAATTCTTAAATGCTTCTTGGTTATAATTGATAAATCTTGCCTTTTTCTGCTGTCCATCACATTATTGCTAAAGAATCCAGTAGTTGCATTATCCTACCCTGTGAAAAGACTCTTTACATATGTTCTTTGATCTCTACCTTTATAAAACAGACCCCATAGCCTAATGAATGCATAAAACCTTTCAGCCATTTTATAAAAACAAACAACTAGGTCCTACATATTTTAACTAGCCTAATATCCGAATTTAAAACAAAGTTAAATCTTACAGAGAGATCCCTTTCTGAAACTGGCAGGGCTAGATCCCAGTTTCGAAGTGGTTGGATAAGGTTACCTTTGGGAAATTTATTCTTCCTTTCAACAACCTCTGGGAATTTACAGAGTGATAACATAATTGGCGACTCTACTGGGGAACGAGCAAGCTTTATATATCCTAATATTTCTTTTCCCTAGACAAAGAAAACTTTATTTCTGAACAAATCATAAAATCTAAACTTATATAGAGATAATTTTCAGAGGTTGTTAAAGTTTGTACATATTAGTTGACATTTCTAAAAAATAAAATTGTAAATTCTGGGTCCTAAAAGATTTTTCACCAGATCTCATCCAGATCTAGAACCTGTAATAAAAATAGACAATCCTGAAAAACTACTCAGAAAGAAAAATGTTGCAAAGGGTTTCGGGAGTCACAGTCCACTTCATAGGTCCCCTTCTCTCCCAGAGAAGTTGGTTTCCCTTTAGGACCTTGAGTTTGACATATCTTCTGAACAAAGCCTTTTTAGAACAAAATCCGACAGCTTTGTAAGTGAAATAGTCTTAGATCAAACCATCCTACAACCCAGGACCCCTGAAATAATTTTCCCCACAGCTGAAGTTGATCAATGTTTCCTCCAGGAATTTGACAAGCTAGAATATCTAGTTATGAATCTTGATCAAGCCTTAGACAAAGCTCACTTTCAGTAATAGGTCAAACTCTTTGCCTTAACTATTGCCGCAACTTCTGTTAAATCTAAACCAGTTTATTCACCTCTTCTCAGCCCCTCTTCTTCTACAACTTCTGTCACCTCACCTCCAATCACACGGGTTGTTGTTCATCCTCCTCCACTAATCATGGCAGAAAGATATGCTCCCTTGGTGTTGGTTTCTCCTTTACATTCCATTCCTCGGGATTATCAAACTAGACTCCCTCAGTTTGATAGTACTGGTCCTCTGAATGCACAACAACATGTTGATAAAATGAATGATTATTTTGATCTATGGGAAGTAGATGAAGCTAATGTACAGATGAGATTATTTGCACAAAGCCTGACTGGGGATGTTAAGAAGTGTTTTAAAGCCTTACGCCCTGCTTAGATAGCAGATCTTTTCGCTTTCCACATAATTTTTCTGGATATATGGGAGATTAAGAAAAATTCACTCCAGATATTATCAGAGTATGAAAAAATCAAGAGGAATCAAGGAGAAACAATGCAGGATTACTACACTCGGTTCAATAATCTCCACAATTCCATCCCAGTTGACATAATCCCCATCAAGTTCTAGAACTAATGAAGTTTCCAGATGGATTCGATGCAGATATGTCATATCAGCTAAGGGAAATAAATTCAGCTACTCTAGAAGACATGCAAAAAAGTGCAGTTAGCATGGAGGCTAATCTACTAGCTAGAATAGCCAGACAAAGAACATAGAGGAGGGTCACAATCAAAGAGGAACCTACCACATCCTCTTCAGATGCCAAATTGGATTCATTAACTAGATCTATGGAAAGGATGATGGAGAGACTTACTATAGCTAAAAGAAATCCTCCCAGGGAGAACCAAGACTCTCTTCCAATTTGAAACCCAAACTTCAGAAGAAATCTACCCTAGATCCGGAAGAGAGATCCTAGGGATCAAAGAGAACAGAGGGGGCCTGATCAATAGATCATACCACCCCTTTAGGAAAATTACACTGATGATGGGGAGGAGGTAATCGAGGAGCTTGATGACACTCATATAAACCTCATGGGCATTCATGATGATGAATCCATTTTTATTACCTAGGAAGAGCATGAGATTTTTCTCTTGTCACAAACAGAGGTCAATGAGGAAGCAAAAGAAATAGAACAACATGCCTTTGAGAATTCTATAATGGAGGTCCATAGGCAATATAACTTGAGGAGAAAGAGGGCAAATGAAAAATCTCCACAGAAGGCTATTGAAACAAAGAAGGCTATTGTAACAAAGAGAATAGTCGAAACCAAGAAAACCTCAGAAGACTCTCCCAAGAAAGTACCTGAGAGAAATGATGTTGAATCTCCTACACAAACAACTCCAGAAATTCTACAAAGAGAAAATCAGACTAAAGATTCATCAACTAGTGAACCAAGGGCACTTCATCACAGAGCTCCGATAGATAAACCAGAGGTACAGATCCTAAGAAAAACTTCCACTACTTTTAGCCTTGAAGGGGAACTAGCCAAATTGAATATTACCATTCCCCTCTCTGAGTTGATGAACAAGAACACTTATAGGTCTCAGGTGATTAAATATTTAAGCATCGGACTTGAGATAGGTACTAAGGCTTTGAATGTTGGATCTATAAATCACTCAGAAACAGTAAATCTTTCTGATGATCGACCAGAGCTCCTGTTTGGTCCTGAAGTTGATGGTCAAACTGATAATGTTGTCATGGCCCCTTTTTACATCAGCCTAAACATCCACAATCTGACATTACACAACACTATGTTGGATTTGAGTGCCTCTCACAACCTAATGCCCAAAGCCTTGATGGAAAATTTGGGACTCGAGGTCACCAGACCCTACAAAGATTTTCATTCTTTCGACTCCAATAAGGTTAAATATATAGGCCTGATCAAAGACTTATGCATTACCTTAGCTCAAATCCCATCAAAGAGTATGGTAATGGATATAGTAGTTGCAGATATTCCTCCAAAATATGGTATGTTACTGTCAATATCATGGGGATCTAAGATAAAAGGAACCCTACAGCTAGATATGTTCTATGCCACCATCCTGGTATTCGAACAACAGAGGAGACTGTATAGAGAAACCTTATTGAAGTATATGGTCAGTAGTCAGGAAAAGTCACATAACTATACATTATACTCTGCACACTCTGATATGGACTCTTTAATTCTATAAAATCATGGTGATGTGGAAGAACAAATCGCTCAGCTGGAAGATGATACACATGATTCGAAATAAAGTAAAGAAATCATTGAGGCAAGAAAGGTGGAAACTATAGAAAGGGAGGAACTACCAACAGATTTTTGGAGCATGGATTTCGATGGTGCAGTAAGAAAAGAGGGAGATGGAGCCAGATTTTGGTTACATAATCACAGATCAAGGTATTTAGAGAGCCATTCCTACCAACTAAATTTCCAATGCACTAACAACATAGCCGAGTACGAAGCTTTGATGATCGGCCTGAAATTATTGAAGAAAGTTGGTGCCAAACAGATAATGGTAAGGGGTGATTCTGAATTGATTATCAAACAAATCAAAGGTGAGTATGTAGCTAAACATCCCAGACTTAGAGAATATAGGAATGTTGTTTTGTATTCCCTTCAATGATTTACTGAAATCGACTTGCAGGTAATTCCTAGAGGACAAAACATACTTGCAGACGAGCTGGCTACATCGGCAGCTACCTGTAAAATTCATTTTCATCCAACTCGCAAGTACACAGTGGAGGTGAAGTGAAGACCAACCGTTCCTGACAACATTAGATATTGGCAGGTTTTTGGAAGTGACGATCAAATTGAAGACTTCCTACAATGTAAGAATGATTTTGAATGTACAAACATAGATTTAGAAAATGATGACGAGATTTTAAATAAATCTATTTTTGAAAATGGTAGTGTAAATAACATAGATTCCAAAGTTTTGAATGAAAATAAAGTAGATGCAGATGAATTGAATGAAAATGAGATAGATTCTGATATTCTATAGTTGAAAAATAATGTGTTACCTAGAGGTTTAGTTCCGCTAGAAGACTTGTTTGATTTTAACGATGTAGCCAAAAAACCAAAAATTGAGGCTAGTGGTAAAGAGGTCGAAGAGTGCACCATAGGAACAGATGAAAAGCCCAAGATGATAAAACTTTATAGATCTCTACCCCCTAAGAAAAAACGCAAATACATTGAACTTTTTAAATAATATGTGGATGTTTTTTCCTAGGGTTATGAGGACTTAAAATCCTATGACACAAGCATTATACATCATCATATTCCCATAAAAGAAGAACACAAACCTTTCAGGTAGAAAATTGGTAGAATAAATCCCAAGTTGCTTCCCCTGATAGAGAAAGAAATAAAAAATATGTACAACGCAAAAATCATAGTCCCCTTGAGATTTTCCAAATGAGTTTCTAACCTAGTTCCTACTTGGAAGAAAAATGGCTAGATCAGACTTTACATAGATTTCAGGAATCTGAAGAAAGTCTCCCTCAAAGACAATTACCCACTGTCCAAAATGGACCACATTTTGCAAAAAAGTGGTTGGGTCCAGCAGGATCTCCTTACTAGATGGTTTCTCGCGCTACAACCAAGTCCTTGTCCACCCAGAGGATCAAGAGAAGACAACATTCACCACACCCTGGGGAACCTTCATGTATGTGAATATGACCTTTGGCTTGATGAATGTTGGTGCTAATTTTCAAAGGGCAATGGATATTTCTTTTCTGGATGAATTAGGAATATTTATATTCATATATCTAGATGATGTGACTGTATACTCCCAATATGACGAAGAACACTTGCATCATCTCAGACATGTGTTTGAGAAGTGCAAAAAATTTGGGATTTCGTTGAACCCAAAGAAGTCTCTTTTCAATCTAGAAGAAGGAAAGTTGTTGGGACACATAATATCTAAAGATGGAATTAAAATAGGTCCTAACAGGATAGAAGCCATCCAGAAGGTGGAACACCCTAGGAACATCAAATAACTACAATCATTCATCAGCAAAATAAATTTCCTTAGAAGGCTCATACCCAAATTGGCTGAACTTCTTAGGAACATCACTAACATGTTGAAAAGAGACACAAAAATCAAATGGATCACTGAATCCAAATAGTCATTTGAGCAGGTGAAACATGCCCTCACCCAATCCCTAGTCCTGATCAACCCAAACTACACCAAAGACTTTTATATTTTCTCTTTTGCATCTGAGAACACCATAACAACATTACTGTTGCAGAAAAATAGCGAAGGGTACGAACAACCCATAGAATTTTTCAGCAAAGCTTTGAGAGACGTTGTGTTGAACTACAACATAATGGAGAAACAAGCATTTTCCCTAGTAAAGGCCATAAAGGACTTCAGAGTCTATATTCTCCATTCTCACACAATTGCATATGTTCCAAACGTAGTGCTAAAGGATATCATGACTCAGGATAACCCAGATGGTAGGAGAGGAAAATGGATTGCAGTTATTTTGGAATATGACATTGAAATAAAACCTACTAAACTGATCAAAGGATAGGGTTTGTCCAAGATAATGGCTAAATCTAATTTTCATGTTCTAGATATCAATTTTTTGGCTGCAGTTGACGAACAAGAAGAGCAAGCGACTTCAAATGTAAAGGAAGTATTCTTAAACTCTCCTTGGTACACAAATCTCATTTTTGTACTTCATAACTTACAAGCTCCTCCTAGTCTAACTAAGACCAATGCCAGATTTATCAAACTGAAAGCATTGAAATTTTGTATTTTAGAAGGTAATCTTTATTGGAAAGATTCTGGTGGTATTTTTCTTAATTTCCCGTTGAAATATGAAGCTGACAAAGGTCTGTAGGATTTCCATGCAGGAGACTGTGGTGGACATCTGATTTGGAATACCATTGCCAACAAGATTTTAAGGGTTGGTTTCTACTGGCCTACATTGTTTGTTGATGTTCATCGAAAAGTTACTTCTTGTCATAAATGCCAGGTTTTCGAAGGTAAAAGGAAGTTGTTTCCCCTCCCCATGAAACCCATCTCAGTTGAAGCCCATTTCCAACAATGGGGTTTGGATTTTATTGGAGAAATACATCCACCTTGCTCAGGCCAACACAAGTGTATCCTCACAGCCACAGACTACTTCACCAAGTGGATCGAGGCTGTGCCATGCAGGCAAGATACTGACTCTGTTATCATAAAAATTTTAGAAACTAATATCTTGTCTCGTTTTGGATGCCCCAGAAAAATTATAGCTGACAATGCAATGACCTTCAGATCCAAAAGACTCATAGATTTTTGCAGCCAATATCACATTACTTTGGGACACTCAACAACTTATTATCCTCAAGGAAATGGGCTAGCCGAATCCTCAAACAAAAGTCTGGTGAACATTCTTAGGAAAACACTGCAAGAAAATAAAAAATCATGGCATAATAAGTTGGTTTTTGTGCTTTGGGCTGACAGAATAAGAACCAAAAGATCGATTGACATGTCTCCATACCAATTGGTGTATGGTACTGAAGTGGTTTTTCCTTTTTCCTTGGGCGTCCCTGTCATGAAACTACTGCAGGAAGCACAAGTAGAGCCAAATGATTTCCAGAGGAGGATAAACCAAATGATCCACTTAACGCAATCTAGGGAGGAAGTCTACAACAAGACTCAGGTTATACAGGAGAACATCAAAAAGACTTTTGAAAGAAGGACTAAAGAAGATGATTTTGAGTTAGGAAACTTGGTTTTGAAATGGGATTCTAGAAATGAGGACAAGGGTAAGCATGGAAAATTCAATAGCTTATGGAAAGGCCCTTACACCATTCAGAAATTTAGAGGAAATAACACATTTTTACTAAAAAACATTGATGGAACAGACCTGCCAGGTGAACTAGTTAATGGCAGGATGCTGAAGCATTATTTTCCTCCCCAATAGAGATCTCATGAATCCATATTCCTTGTACATACCATTTCCGTTTTCATTCAGGTTTTGTATAGGTGATATTGATTGAGTGGTTGAAGCCCACAGAGAAATCCCTAAGTCACTGACCAATGCCACCAGGTTCCCAAAGTAAAAACAAAATAGATAGCAAAAATCAAGCAATGGAGGAAACCTTTATAGACATAAAAAAGGAGGTTCTGGGCACTTCACAAGGAAATTACCATTCCCAGGTGGACCCGCTGTTATAACCCTATAATTTATAGGATCAACTGGTGATTGAAATTTTGTTCCTTTAGTATTTTTTGTTTGCAAATAATGTTGCATTCTGCAAATGATTTGAAAAAGAAAGAAAATAAAAAAGAAAGAAATAAAAAGAAAAGAAATAAAAAATGACAAAAAGAATAAAAGAGGGCATAAAAGAAAATGGATAAAGTCCCATGCAATAAAATGACTTGATTCGTACCGTTTAAACATGGCCAAGTCCTTTTGAATTTGTGTTGATAGGATTAGTGAATAAGCTTGGCTAAACTGTTTAATCTTAGCCAAGTAGTTAGGTTAGATAGTGAATAAATTTGATCACACTGTCTAACCTTGGTCAAATATCCCCATGGTAAAGTAATTTCATAGCCCAACAGTCTAATCTGGGCTAAATGTGATAGGTGACTAGGTTAGAATATAGATTAGTTGGCTTTATTTCAATAAAACGTGTGTGATGTTTGAGGAAAATTCATGATTTGGATGTTTGAAATGTTTTTCCTAACTCCATGGTGACAAAAAGCAAGAGAAACAATGCAAAATCCACAAAAAGCATTAAGCCTAAGTTTTTGCCGCATATATTAAATCGTGCCCTGGGATTAAAGGTTGCATATAGATCTACGAATGAGCTACTGGTGCCTATATCTACGGCTAAGATACGATTCTGGACCCCCCCGACCATTCTACGGTGGGGGGGGGGGTCCGAAATGGTGATTAACAAGTGTGCACAAATCTACGGTTAGCATGACAGTGTGTAGATGGACAATTTATAGGAAATTCCAGCCGCCCCCCGACCATTTTTCCTTTAACAGTGGGGGTGGGGTGGGGTCCTATATGATGGATAAAGAGTGCACTTAGATCAACGATTGATCTAGAGACGCTCGGATCAATGATCAACATGAGATCCCAGACCCTCCCAACCTTCTTACTTTTAACGTTGGGCGGGGGGTCTGTAATGAGGTAGTTTTCTCAGTGGGCCCCATCCCAATGTGTCATTCATCCATTGCGTTGGACCTCCCTCTGCTCCAAACCTCTTACCGCTTACCGTCCTTCTAACTTATCTCCACCGCCTCATGATGTCACATCTCAATATCCATCTTTGCTTGTCTTATTCATCCGCTTCTTACAGGTCATATCTCACTCTCTTATTCCCTAATCATCACCCTCCACATCATCTGACTACACATGTCATGCGTCCTTCACATTACTCCTCATGCTTCAAATGACCCATTGGCCATTTATTACAGGCCACATGCCCGTTATTTTTCTGACCTGTCCCTCACACCCAACGGATACCCATTTACTCAATTTTAACCCATTTTCTGTCATATGCATTCTGCTCACACTCCCCGCGCACCAGAAAAATTAGTCTCGTCACCTCTACAATTGTTTACCCAGCCATAGCCATTACCTACTAACGCTTTTTTCAGTGTGCAAGTACATATCTAAAACAATGGCGCCTAAATCTAAAAAATCAGAGGTTGAGGAAAATCCATTCCTCCCACCTCCTATCGATCTCGACCGGATTCCATTAGTCAACAAGGATTATTTGATCTTAGAAACCAAGTGTGAATTTGATCTCGCTGAACTGCAATCATGGTTTAAATACACCTTCATCGATCAGAGTGACGAGATCGGGCTCTGGGAGTCCAATTTCCCTCTATACCTTTTTCCTCAAATCCACCGTTTTCCAAAATTCGCCCTCAAATGTCAAGCACATTACCTCCTCGACCAAAGATCTATAGTTTCATCATCCAGAAATATTTCGTTCTCCATTACACCCAAAGCCATTGACCAAATGATGCAAATATCCAGAGACGAATCCCACTCTCTCCTCACCATTGAAGTTTTAACGAAAATATACGAGAACCTGTCCTTTCCCCAAAGAGAACAAATTTTTGAGCTTTACCTCCCACAAGATGCTCAACTCCCGAATAAACATCCTCCTTACCATTCCTCCATATTTTCAGAAGAAGGAAACCAAATTATTTCATCACTATGTTGCCTGCTCAGCTATTTCTTAGACAAATGGGTAGATGAACCTATTTTGGGTGTCTTATCCATTTTCTTTGCTAAAGAAAAAGTCACCACTTAGTTTGATTACAACGGTTTCTTGGATGAAAACATGCACGAGAAGCTATTCAAATTCCCCACAGAGGGCATGTTCCGGTATTCTTCAATACTGGCCTCCATGTTCATGTTTTATCAACCAGATAAATTCTCCTTCCTCATGCAGAAAATGGACTAGGATGGAAAACCACAAGCCGTAACCTCTTGGACTTCATTGTTCAGAAGGAAATCCACAGAGTTTAGTTTTAAACAGTTTATCGAGTTGTTATATCACACAATGGTTAGCATGCTTAGTGATAGACTAGAGCCAAGGATAAACGAGGAGATCCAAAGAGTTTTACACCTTTCAGATCTCTCTAAGATTGGAGATTGGTTCTTATATCAAAATCACACAGAGATTAGAGTATATGGGTGCGAGTTAGCTCCATACAAGTTTCCCAAGTACTTTCCTGTTCGAATATTTACACTGGACTATATCTGCCAAATGATAAATTCAGATGATATTCATTTTTTATATCTAAAAAAGAAACAATAGATGAGGATCAAGGGGAAAATAGGACCTTTTATCTGTAACAGTCGAGTTGTTGGAGAAGAGGTGGACAAAGTATTAAAGTAGATGAAATTTAGTACCATTTTTACTTGGCACTATGATCCATGTGGGATCATTGCAGAGATGAGATCTAAGAACAAAAGCTCACCTTATGCTCACATACTCATACCAGAAATTGAGAAGTATGTGAACCACACAGAGTGGGAAGAAAGTACCTTGGAAGACACTGGAGAATAGAAAGCTTCTTCAGTTACTATCTCACAAACAACCACACCATAGGTGCCAAAGGAGAAAAGACCTAGAAAGGATATCTCGCCTTTAGTCATAGAAGTCTCGGCTGAGGATTTCCAAGTTTACACCAAAAGGCCAAAATTCAGTTATACAACTAACATGACTAGTGAAAAGGAATCCCCGTCCACTAAAGTTACGAAAGGGGATCATTCACTTATTACCTCAAGAAACCAACAGATTATGTCTACTTCTTCATCCAAGAAGCAGAATGACACCTCACTAGTCAACCAGCCAAATTAAGGAGGTGAAAAATTGAGTATTTTTGAGAAATACAATATGATAAAAAAGAAGAATCAGATGATGACTAGCAACACATACACTCAATTTTGGAAGCAAAGGTCTACAACACAACACAAGTTTCTATCAACTTTCGATACAGATAAAGGAAGAATGTGCATGACATTTTTACAGACACATGTACCCCATACTAAGGAAATCTCGGACTATAAGAGGGCAACACTTGAATTTAACACCAGAGATGTACATCCAACTGATCACATGTATTTACACAGACATACGAGATAAATGGTTTTCTCAACTTTGGAAAATGTTTCTACCTTAGTTGCAAAACTACAGGTCTCTATGAAAAATGTTCAGACTCAGTTGAAGTTGGAGAAGATATCATCTTTTGCAAAATCTAACAGGATTAAATCTTTATAAGAATTGGTGCTCAAGAAAAAGAACGTTTATATTACATCTCTGAGGAAGCAATTGAAATTTCCACCCACAGAGGATGCACAAGCCAAAGAGATCGCTGAGGTAGAAGATGACAAAGAAGAATTGCTAAAACTAATTATGCAGTAGAATGCCCAGATAAAGGAAATGAAAGCAGAATTGGAAAGGATGTTGAAGGAAAAAGAACAATCCACACCCATGGAAGTCATTCCACTGAGTTTTTTTCCTCTCGCATGAGTCAACACAACAATGGTATCAACAACCATTGCAGCCAAAATCCCATCAGCAACCCTCGTGATAGCTCTGAAAAAAACTATAGAACTAGAAAAATCAATGGAAGAAATGACTCTGTAAGGAACAGAGATCAACAGACTGAAAAAGGAGGTTGAAAACCTCCAAGAGATTAAGTCTTCCTACCATAAAAGCTACAATATTGAGAGGCAAGTGTCAGAAAATCTCAAGCAAGAAATACAACAGCTACAGAAACAAACCGTGGGAGGAAAAACATTAGCAGAGGCTAAGGAAAATATTTGGATAGATATCTCCAAATCCATAAATGAAATATGGCCCATGGTGGAAATCATGTTTGAGTAACATGAACTGGTGCTGAGGAGTAGGATGACCATTGACAAGATAAAATGAGAACTGGGTGAAATGCCCACTGAAGCTAATGAAATCATTAAGTTTCTTAATTCAAAGACTAAGGAAGAGATGGAAGACTTGAAAATTGAGTACATAACATAAACTATCCTCCAAGTCAAAAGAGTTTTGATCAAAAGAGGATTGATGATGTAGCTGGAGGAGAAAGCTCAGAACATGGATATTGGGGTCCAAAGATTTTTCAACAAGATTGAGGCATTACAGAAGAAAGGTCTTCTTGGTTTGTTGGTTCTGAATGATAAGCTGATGACCTTATCCGATTACAAGAAGAAAATTTCCACTGTGGCCAGAGACAGTTCCAAGTTTTCAGGGATACAGGGAAGTATTACAGGCAAGGCATTCTTGGAGACCTTGCAGTTGGATCTCATCATACACCATGAAATCAAATATATTTTCGTGGTCAAGCTGACCTTTTCTAAATACACTGAAATGGAAAAAATATACCAAAGACTTCTCAAAGTTATTATTCCTTTTCAACTAAGATGGGAGGAGTTGTGCAATTTGATTGAATGAGGGGTGAAGTGTACAGTCCAACTCAACATGTAAAACAGTTAGAGTCACGTGAATGACTCACCAACAGTTTTCCACAAAATCAGCATGAATATCCAATAGATCATCATTGAGTTCCTACATTTTTATATCTATTTATCAAAGTAGTTAGATCTAGATTTCGCCACGTCCTGATCATTAATGACAGGGTCGTTTGTAATTTTTATGATAAATACTTTGAACTTTGAAGTATTGTGGGTTGATGTTTATGCCCTAGCAAGCTATAAGCACTGTAATTTGTATCAAGAGATCTTCCAGTAATATAAAGGGACCTTTCACAGGATTCCTACATTTTAGCTGTTGGTGAAGTTTTTCTCCTCTCAGTTGAATGTTTATCTCTCTTAGTTGTTATCCTATTTTCTAATATGACCATTTAAAAGGAGTTAAAGTTGCAGAATTTACCTTTGTGTACTCTGTTTCTGGATTTTAAAGATCTAAATGTTTTTCTTCTGATGTTATAATTGAGAAATTCTTAAATGATTCTTGGTTATAATTGATAAATCTCACCTTTTTCTACTATCGATCACATTATTTCTAAAGAATCCATTAGTTACATTATCCTGCCCTGTGAAAAGACTCTTTACATCTGTTCTTTGATCTCTACCTTTATAAAACAGACCCCATAGCCCAATGAATGCATAAAACCTTTCAGCCATTTTATAAAAACAAACAAATCGGTCCTACATATTTTAACTAGCCTAATATATGAATTTAAAACAAAGTTAAATCTTACAGAGAGATCCCTCTCTGAAACTGGCAGGGCTAGATCCCAGTATCAAAGTGGTTGGATAAGGTTACCTCTGGTAAATTTCTTCTGCCTTTCAACAACTTCTGGGAATTTACGGAGTGATAACAGAATGGAGGAGAGATAACTTGCGAGATCGCGAAACATGAAGTTGCGTAGTGTCTTTTTTGTTAGCAAGTGGTCACAGCCTGTGGACATGTTAAGAGGAACTTGCACCCGATGCTAGTTCACGCAGGTGAAGTTGACATGAAGTGTCTTCACGAGGAACTTCTGTAACTGTCAGAAGAGACCTCCTATAACTGTCAGATGAACTGTAACTATAATAGAGAAGAGAAATGGTCACACTGGCAGAGAAGCCAATAATCTCAGGATAACGACCACTGATGATGAACAAACTATGGATAAATGCTAGAGAAGGTGAAGAGTTGCATGGATGATCTGGTATAAGTCTTGGCATGATAAAAGCGCATAATATAGAAGAGAGGAATGGATTTTTGGTAGTTGTTCATGCGGGTAGAAGGAGGATGTGTGTAGGAGTTGAAGTGTATAGCAGAGGCACGATAGATATCATGCAGAAGAAACATAGAGCATAAAACACAGAAAGACACAGAAGTGGATAACCACATAGAAGTTGAAGAAGGTAGAGGAGACTCTAATTTGCAACAGATCATATCAGAGATAGATCAATTAAGTAATTTTTTGTAAGATTCAAATAGGGTAGTAGGGTTGTGCTAGGGAGGATTGTAGTCCTCTAAATTCTAGTTGGTGCTAGAATATATTCTGGGAGTTGGTGCTTCCATCTAGTTGGTGCTAGAGAAATCTGAGATTTGGTGCTCTCTGCAAGCTGTAGCTTGCTATCATAGGTTGTAGCCTCATATTTGAGATGGTTCTCAAATACTGTGATGTACATGAAAGTTGGAGCTTGATTGACATCCTAAGAAGAAGATGTTTTCTCCCTTTATGGGTTTCCTCAGGAAAATCAATGTCTTTGTGTATTCTGTGTGACCGATCAAATATTGTATATCTATTCATTTTATTTTATCAACAACACATTAAATAATAATCTAGAAAGATTCAGAAAAGAACTTGAAAATTTTCAAGCTTATATATATAATTGATTCACCCCCCCTCTCATTTATTTTTCCAACAACCATTGACTTGTCGTTGTCTGAATCTCCATATATTATATGGAGAATGTGTTGTGAGCCAAGTTTCTCGTGAGTGTGACAATTGTGCCAATGGTTCTGATTGGGTAAATGTCATTGCTCTGTGCAAGTTGGTTGATAGTTGCGTCCAAGACAAAATGGTATTCTGAACAAATAGAGAGAATTTTTTCCACAATACTTGTTTCATTGAGTGGTATAATTTGATCACAATCACCATGGTCATATACTATTTTGGGAAATATATTAAAATTTGTAATGTATATCCCATTACCTAGAAATATCGTTTCTGCATGTTTCTAGACAAGTTGTGTTGGAATAGTCAGTGTGATTGTCATCAGGGCCTCCTTGTTTGTCATGTCAACATGCATAATGGATCTACTTTTGTTTTCCTTTTCCAAGTAGGTGCTATAAACGACCATTATGTCCCCAATGAACACTTTTCTAGTTCGATGACTGTTCAAGACCTGTATTGATAGTATTTTGGGTGTTACAAGTTTAGACCTGGTGATAATGTTTGAACGGGAAAAGTAATGTGAATGTCAATGTACATTATTTTTTTGTTTTATTTTTTTCCCTAGAATAAATGTACAAGTAGACACACCTCTTGGATGAAATAAGGAGCCAGAGTTTTGCAATTAGAACTCTTAGTCTATGGAATCTGCTCTATGTTCGACATCTTGATTACACTTGTTCATACTTCTTGTGAACTGCAAAGTTTGTGTTGCAGATGATATGAACATATTCACCATGCCATAGATGAATAAATAGTTGAGGATATTTGTTTGGTAAACTTACGAGGAACAAAATGTATGCATCTTTACCTTTGGCCTTGTCAGTCTGTTGATGTTTGGGATGATCGAATGCTCATGGCCATGTCACTAATCCAACTTTTTCTAATGCAAGCATGTGTAGATGAACATCAGAAGGACTAAACAAGCATATGCATTGTATATTGTCCATAATTGTTCTTAATGTCACATGCAGGGTCGAAGGAGATAGAATACAAAATAGGGTGTCAAGGGATACTCATGAAACATGAGGACTCGAGGGTCAAATTGTATGCCTTAGATTTTTTGACTGAAAAAATGTGTAATAGTAAATAGGGCATGATGGTGGGGCATGACGACCAATTTGTATATTGTGAAATCTCTGAAGCCAGAGGCGCAATCTTGAACCCGTAATTGCTAAAGTGGGTAAGTATGGAATAAGGTAGAAACATGATCATAAATGTGAACCCGCGAGTTCGTCAATCCATGCACCAAGGAATTTTCACAAAGACGACTAAGAAGAGCAATCAGAAAGAAAAAGGGATAATAGAAAATGGAAAAATTAGAAATGGAGAGGGCACAAAGGACCATTGTTTCCAAATCATCATTTTCTAGTCCAATATTATATGCCCCCACCCATTTTGTATGTTTAATTTACTAGCACAATTGGTATACCTTTTCGAAGATTGTACCAAAGACCCCTCTATTGTTGCATATAAGAATTCATCTTCTTGTCCAACCAATTTTCTTCTTCCAAGGTAGCAACGCCGAACATATAGTGGACATGAAGGAAAGTTAATATGCAGAAAGACATGTAAAATAAATTAATACAGTTCTATTTATTTCAATGTAGTAGGAAAGAGAATACGATTCACATGAGAATAAGCACACAGATACAGTAAAAAGGGTGCAAAGAAGTAAAACAATACATAGAAAATAAATAAAATACTAAACACTGGAATATGAAATAAGAGTATAGGTATGCACGTCTGTAATTCCTCCTCTACATTCGCACTAAAGAGTCCATTGTCCTCTCCAACCACTATGTTTGTTTAAATGTAGAAATGAAATAAAAATACAATGGACATGAAGGAAGTTAGTATGTAGGAAGACATGTAATGAATATAAGTTATTATGTAGGAAGGTATGCAATATCTGCATACAATAAACTAGGTGAACACATAAACAGACAATAAATGAAATACAAAACAATGGAATATGAAATAATAGTACACACATGTACCTTTGTATCTCCTCTTCCACCGTTGCAGTTAAGACTCCTTCATTTTCTCCAGCTATTATGTTTGTTTGAATGTGGGAACACAAAAGATACAATGAACATGAATGGAAGCTGGTATGCAATGGAGAACAAGTAATATGTACATACAATAAATGAGAATCAATGAATAAAATAAAATATAGTTAGAAACATGAACCTTGGGTTTTCTCCATCCATGGTTGTAAATATATAAAAAATTTCCCTGCCCAAAACATATTACAAGCCACAAAATATTACGAAATTACATGGACATAGCTAAATGATTTTGGTTTTCTGTGGAAAAGTATCCAGATATGCTTCCATACATGGAAATATAATTTTGCAGTATCTTTGGTGTACATATCATATCTTAAGTACAACACAAATTGTATCATGGTCACACCAGTCTGTGTAGAGGATAAAGAAGTTGTATTGTGATATAAGAACATTTCACCATATATGTTTAATAAGTGAGTTTTGCACATGTTTTATTTTAACAAAAAGACAATGGATATTGCAATTGCACATGTAGTTGTCCAATTATTTCTTATGCCACTATTTTGTGTCATGGAAAAACTGAAGTATCAGCAAAATTTTACAGCAGAACAAGAGGGCACAGAACAGGCGCCATATCTTGACTTCGCCAGACATGGAAAACAATACAACCATAGGTCCACTCACGAGTGCAGGATCTTAACACCGCAAAGCACCAAAAAATAAAATAAACAGATCCAATTGTCGGTGCAGGACCTTAACCCTGCAAAGCCGAAGAAAACAAAATAAAACAACAAGAACCAAACCAACGAGAAATCACAAACATGCCCAACTGCATCCCCAGGGCCCCAAACTCGTAAAATTCAGCCAAACAACAACAACCAACAACTGACGAACCAACGAACCAATGAACAAGAAACAACCACCGAACCAATAAACAACATATTTATCTCCAACGATTACCAAACTACAACCAAAGCATAGAAGGAACCATAAACATATGATGAGCATGCCAGTAGAAATAAGAAAACATTCTTACTTGCAAAATGAAAACACTGAACAACAAAGAAGCAATAGAAAATTAAATTATGGCATGAGAACTTACTCTAAAACGATGAACGATAGAAGCGCGGGTCGAATTGTGTGTGTAGCACCTAGACCCCGCAAAGTAAAAAAAAGAAAATAGATCCAACTGCGAATGCAGGACCCCAACCTTGCAAACTTGAACCAAACAAAAACAAGCAACAAATGATGAACCAATGAAGAAGAAGCACTCACCGAACCAATAAACAATGTATGTAGCTTCAAGGGTGACGCAATTGCATTCCAAGCCTAGAAGAAGTATGAAACATACAATGCCTATTCAAGTGGCGATGGACAACAATATTGTCCATATCCACTGCAACATTGCATGGAAAATTTCGAGGAAAAATGTACTCCGAGAAGCCTATTTAGGTAAACATTAAGGCTGTTAGGCCATCTAAGGGCCTTGTGGTATGCAAACATTCAAGTTGCTAGGCCTGTTTCAGGACCTCGCGCCATGTAAACATTTAAGTCGTCAGGCCTATTCAAGCACCTCAAAAAAAGTGTCAATGATCTAAACCTTCAGCATGCAAACATTTCATTACAAATACAAAGGACTAATAATAATAGGACAAATGCATTAATAAAAATCAACATCCATGCTCATAACTTTGGGTTTGTAAACATTTCGTAAAAATGTAATAAAAATTAAAAAGGAGCATCTAAGCTCAAAACTTTGGATATCTACACATTTACAACATTGGGAACAACGAAGCTGGAAAGAAGACCTTGAATATATTCTCCATTGAGACGATGACATACAATTTTTTTATATATATACATAAAATAATGTTTTTACTTATATAGTACGAACAATACAAATGATGTGAAAATTTATAGTCAAAGGACAGATTAATATGAAGTCAACGAATTATCGATCGCTATAGTCCCTCTGTGCCTTCGACAGGGACTAATAACAAAAAAAGATGCAGAAGTAAGAGGTAATTCATAAATCTTCCATAAATAATTTATACTTGTATAAAATCTACATAAATAATTTGATTTGACATAAATACAAATGGAAAATGACCTTAAGAAGCAATAAAAGAGAAACTAACTATACATAAATAATTCGATTTGACATAAATATGAATGACAAATGACCTTAAGAAGCAATAAAAGAGAAACTAAGTTTTAATGAAGATTGTTATGCTGATAAAAACAAATGCGAGAAAGTTATTTCATTACCAAAAAGAATAAGAAAAATGAAACATATATTTCTTACAACCATTCAATATTGATAACATTTAAAAAAGTCTATAGTGATTATCATCCTAAAATTATTTTCAATAACAAAATTGGCCTCTTGATTGAATTCTTTCATTCCACTAAAGAGTAGTCTTTATATCGGTATTTCCAAAACTCCAAGAGCAAAAATCCTTCTTGATTTCTTTCATTCTACCTTAAATAACGTTTTAAAAAATAGTTGAATTAACTAAATTTAAAATTAAATCCCTAATCTAATCTAGGTCCTCTCCTTGATCACATGGGACCCTATCTTTGTATTTTCCCCATTCCTCAAATTTTAATTTGACATAGTTAAATATGTGGAGAAAGATGTTTCTTTAGAGGCCCCCCTAAAGTTAATACTTCATTTTATATTATTTGAGAATGGTTATCAATTTTAGGAAATGCAAATTTTAAAAAGGAAAACTTTTTTTCAATCAGAAACTTCTATAAGTGTTCTCTCTATTTATTGTTATTGCTTGAGCCTTCATTTCGAGATAAATAAGAGAGTCTTCAAATTTATTCATTGCTCCATTGAATATAAATATTTTTTTTTTTGGGGGAAGTGAAGGTAGATGACATTGTACTATGATATCCTCAATAAAATATCAAACCATTAAACATTGCATTTATCTATCCTCTATTCGCTTTTGGGTTTGTTTAGCTAAGCTTTCCCAAAAACTTAAATCTACTTTTATTTCCCAAATTTCCTTTTTATCAAGCAATATAATATTATGATTTTCATATCCTTTATGTTTGTGAACGTCTTTGATGAAATCCAATTGGTCATAAGTTTTACAATACAATTTCTTGTTGTACAAAATGGAGAGGTGCAAGGTGTTTTCCTATATCTTAAAAGGATTGGCATATAAATACCTTTTTACATTTGCATTAGATTCAAATACTACCATTACATGATCAACAAATACATAAATTATAATTCCTAGTAGTTTATCGAATTCAACCCGATCTCCCAATCTTTTGATCCTCTTCCTTAGCTTGATTGCATAATTTAATTCCATAGTTTCTTGCATGAGTGATAGTCCATATGCTACCAAATAAGTCAATTTAGTATTTTTCACATCTATGACTTGTTCCCCGCTCTTCTAATCTTTTTATCCTCTTCCTTATCTTGATTGCATAATTTTATTCCTATTGTACTTTTTCCATAGTTTCTTGCATGAGTGCTAATATCTATGACTTGTTCTTTAGTAACACAAATTACATTCTCTCGTAACTTTGACTTTCTCTTTCTATGAATTTGCTTACCAATTCTTTGTTGTCTTTTATTACATGCAAATAGTACTAAATATGCAACCTCCTATGATGTGACTAAATTTTTGTCACTAGTCATTATACTCCCAAGGCTCCCAGGGGCGATTAATTCTTCGATTTGAATACTCATACTCTTATCTAGAATTGTAGGTTCTTTATCAAGTGGTGAATTATGCCTTTCATCATTCCTTTTATTTTGTTCTTTTTCCTCAATCTCTTTTTTCTTCTATTCTTTTTCTCTTGGTTTCTTTTTTTCCTCTACTTGTTGTTGCTATGATAATTTTTTGTTCTCCTCATCCTGTTTCCGTTTCATCTGCTCCACTTCCTATTGTGCCTTTGATTATTTAGGCTATCTCTCAATATCATATTCCCTTTGCTCCTTTTCTTCTACCTCAATCTTTTCCTTTTTAGCTCCAATGTTTCATTGTTCTTCTTGGGATTTTTGGAGCTTCACAACCTTTATATTTTATTCAATTCTAGCTGCCTCTTCTTCCAAGGATAGACTGTAAAAAATGATAGCTTCTTTATTTTTTTATCCTACCTTCCACTTCATTCCATGAATCAATATCCTAATAATTAATTCATCATCATATATTCCATGACTATGGTGCTAAGGCCAAGAGATATGGTTACGCGGCTTTGGCACCAATCCTTGTGGATCATGTATTTTGAATTGGCCTTGTGGGAAAATGAATTCTAGCATTAGATTTCGTTTTCTCTTAGCATGATTAGAATTTGAGTTCTTGTAATGAACAACATACAAATTTTAAGGAATAAAAATCATCTTCTTAACATCTCTAACAAGAAAAGAATTAAGACCTTGTAAGATAGTATGATATGCAATTTCAAACAAAAATAACTTATTTGGCACATAAATGGATAGTAAATTAAGACATACAACAACTCCATATATCCTAAAATAGGTGAATTTATCTTGTAGGTACTAGTTTCCAATATATGTAAGTATTACTTTGGCCTCCTCTGTAATCCTAGGGCGTTCTCCATGAAAAATCAAATTAAACACAGGGGACAATAACTTATCATAGATGGAAGCATAATCTCTCTTGTATTTTTTTTCCCATAGGTCTTGAGAGTATTCATGTACACAAATATTTGACCTATTCCACTGCAATCCCATCCCTTGAAATGTATTATGTGAACACACATTATATAATAAATATGAAGCCATATGAAAAGAAGGACCTTCATTAGTTGAGTAAACTTGTGATTTCTCTAAATCTTTCTTTAAGGCCTATGATATAATGTCTGTTGAAATTACTAAGACAACTGAGAGAGGGGGGGTGAATTGGTTGTAATTGAGCTTAAATTTTTTTAACAATTAAAACATTATTAATCTTTCTTCAAGTTATCATCAACAATATACAGCATATGGATAGTAAAAGTAAAGAGAATCAGTCACACATAAGGTATACACAGAGACATATTTTTCACGAGGAAACCCATAAAGGGAGAAAACCTCTTCTTCTTCAAAATGATAGGCAGTCTTTTAAGTTCTGTATATCATCTATAATTGAGCACCATCTCAATGTGAGACTGCTACCTCTGTTTTAAAAGCTGCAACTTATTTGAGAGCACCAACTCTCTGGTTTCTCTAGCACCCACTAGAAGGAAGCACCAACTCCCTTAATGTTCCAGCACCAACTAGATGGAAGCACCAACTTCCAGTTACACAGGCTCCAACCTGTATAACAAAGAACACTTGTTCTCCCTTTCACCACCCTGCCACCCTGGTTTCTCTGGCTCCAACCAAATGGAAGCTACAACTTCCTGTGTTCAAGCTCTCACTTGAACCTTTGAGGAAAACAGTCCTCCCGAGCACCTCCCAACCTCCCTAGAACATAAATGAACAAATAAACATTCAACTACATAGATACATCAGTTCTTACCAATCTTTCTTTGTTTTGTACATCTGGTCATCTTCTAACTATTCTACAATTTATTTCTTCCTCTATCTATTCAGTAGGTCTGCTCTGCATCAACTTCTTCTATAATTATGCTCAGCTTCAAGTTTTCTTCATCTTCAGTTACTCTTCCCTGAGTTTTGTCTCACACTGTGCATATTCGCCATCTCACTCTGCACTCTTTGATCTTCCCTTTCTTATAGTTTTATTCATTTCTCATACAGAACAACCAACCTCACACTGTCTGTCTCATTTTATTTTATACACACTCACAACGGTTCAACTTCCCATCTCCTTAGGAAAAAATGGAGACAACTGTCTCAGCAACTGAAACACCAACTAATCAATAATCATGAGCCTGTTTCGCTAACAGATTCGAAACTGAAGAGTTAACTATGAGAGAGAACAATAACCCTCTGATCAACACTTGATCTGACGGTTCAGATCATTCTGCGATTTCGCATATCACGATTTCGACATTCCTGATGTTCAATGTTCTTGTCACTTACAAATCCTGATCCACGAAACTGCGTAAAGAAGTCAGATCAACGGTCCAGATCACATCTTGATCTAATGGCTACGATTAAATCGTGATTTCGCAATTCTTGTTGCATTGTTTCTTGTCTCTCCATGTCACGATTCACGAAACTCCAATATGGAGTTGGATCAATAGTCCAGATCTGATCTCGATTTAACGGCTGCGATTGAATCGCGATTTCACAATTCTTGTTGCATTTCTTCTTGTCTCTCCATGCCGCGATTCACAAAACTCTGATATGGAGTTGGATCAATGGTCCAGATATAATCTTGATTCAACGGCTGCGATTGAATCACGATTTCACAATTCTTGTTGCATTGTTTCTTGTCTCTCCATGTTGCGATTCGCGAAAATCTGATATGGAGTTGAATCAACGGTCCAGATCTGATCTTGATCTGACGGCTGAGATTAAATCATGATTTCGGATATCACGATTTCGAGAGGTTAGGGAACATCGTTCCTTTGACTCTCCAGTCAGCGAACTGGCGATCTATCCCCACGTGTTCTATCCGTAAATGGACGGTCCTCCTTCTTTCGAAATTTTGTACACCCACTTCTCCTTGTACTTTAAAGAGTGTGCAGGTTCTCCTTGATCCAACGATGGTCGGGTTCTACGCTTGGATCTAACGTCTAAGATCTGTCATCCTCTTCAGTGCGCTCTTCTTGTCTACCTTTAGATCTGACGACCCTCCTTCTATCGGGAATTTGAAGGGGATCCAACGAACATAAATTCTTCTCAAACCTTATGGGCCTACTTCTTCAGCATGCTCTTATTCAGATCTGACGGCCATCGGGAATTCTAGAAGAGATCCAATGAACACGGTTGTTGCTCTTCCCCGATTATCACTGCACCACTGATCATCGCTATTGTACTCAAGCCATTATCACTATTGTACTTTCCATCAATGATAAGTATACGCTGCCTGTAAAACATGCCAACAATCCTCTGTACATTCTTCCTATATACTTATTCCATTCGTTGTCTGTTAAATATTTTCTAACAATCTCCCCCTTTGGCATTGATGGAAATACAAGCACCCACATGCATTCAGACTCGACTCTCCTCAATACAATCACCCGCATGCATTCAGACTCAACTATCCTCCCGAACTCTTTTCTGCCCGTTTGACATCAATGTCAAAGAAGAAACATTCTTCCCCTGATCTTGTTGCAAAACATACTCCCCCTGTCGACTATAAGAATCTGGGAAATACACCATATATTCAATAAGTACTCCCCCTGACCAGGTGAACATATTAGACAGGAGAGATTATAATCCAAAATTTTTGACGAAGATATCCAAAAGGGGTCACTACTAATGGTTTAGTAAAGATATCAACCATCTGTTCTTTGGAAGGAATACAATTCAGCTGAACAATTCTATTTATAACTTGTTCTCTGAGAAAATGGTACTTTATTGGAATATGCTTAGTCTTGGAATGAAGAACAGGATTCTTGGAGACACTAATGGCACTGGTGTTATCACAATGAATTGGAATAGGATCAGTGTAAGCTACCTTCAAATCTGCAAGAGTTTGTATCATCCATAAGATTTGTGTGCAGCAGGTAGCAACACCAATGTATTCTGCCTTTGTAGTGGATAATGAAATGGATCCTTGCTTTTTACTAAGCCATGCAACTAATGAGTCACCCAAAAAGAATGCTCCTCCATTGGTGTTTTTTCTCTCATCAACACAGTTTGCCCAGTTTGCATCTGAATAAGCACTTAACTGAAAATTCTGATTTCTAGGATACCACAGACCATAAGTCATTGTTCCCTTCAAGTATTGAAATATCCTTTTGACAGCTACCAAATGACTTTGTTTAGGAGCAGACTGAAAACGACCTACCATTCCAATAGCTTGCATTATATCAGGACGGGATGCTGTGATGTACAGAAGACTGCCTATCATAGAGCGATATGTCCTTTGATCAATGTCATGTGAGATATCATCTTTACTTAGCTTTCAACCAACCACAATAGGTGTGCTAACTGTAGAAGAATATTCCATCTGAAATTTCTTCAACATTTCTTTCAAATATTTTCCTTGAGAAATAAAAATTCCTGCAGAGCTTTGTTTTACTTGTAAGCCAAGAAAATATGACAGTTCTCCTATCATGAACATTTCAAATTCTGTTTGCATAGAATTAGAAAACCACTGGATAGATGATTCATTAGTATAGCCAAAAATAATATCATCTACATAAACCAAAACAACAAGTAAATTATCACCTTCAGACTTAATGTAAAGGTTACTGTCAACAGTACCTTTCTTGAACCCTTTTTCTTGTAGAAATTTGTCCAGTCTATAATACCAATATCGTGGTGCTTGTTTTAGTCCATATAAGGCCTTCTTCATCTTACAAACATAATTGGGATTATCTTTCAAAGAGAATCCTTCAGGTTGTTCCATATATACTTCTTCCTCTAGATCTCCATTAAGAAATGTTGACTTAACATCCATCTGATAAACTTTGAAGTTCTTATGACATGAATAAGCAAGGAATATTCTGATAGCTTCCAATCTTGCCACTGGTGCAAAAGTTTCATCAAAGTCCTGGCCTTCAACTTGTGCATATCCCTTACAGACCAATCTGGCTTTATTTCTAACAACTTGTCCTTTTTCATTCATTTTATTCTTGAACACCCATTTGGAACCTATTACATTCTTATCTTCAGGTCTAGGGAC
>ML779114.1:2590196-2606967 GCA_009831015.1 Picea engelmannii | reverse complement strand
TGAGATTAAACAATTTTAACAATTAAAACATTATTAATCTTTCTTCAAGTGATCATCAACAATATACAGCATATGGACAGTAAAAGTAAAGAGCATCAGTCACACATAAGGTATACACAAAGACATATTTTTCACGAGGAAACCCATAAAGGGAGAAAACCTCTTCTTCTTCGAAATGATATGCAGTCTTTTAAGTTCTGTACATCATCTATAATTGTGCACCAACTCAATTTGAGACTGCTACCTCTATTTTACAAGCTCCAACTTGTTTGAGAGCACCAACTCTCTGGTTTCTCTAGCACCCACTAGAAGGAAGCACCAACTCCCTTAATATTCCAGCACCAACTGCATGGAAGCACCAACTTCCAGTTACATAGGCTCCAACTTGTATAACAGAGAACACTTGTTCTCCCTTGCACCACCCTGCCACCCTGTTTTCTCTGGCTGCAACTAGATGGAAGCTACAACTTCCTGTGTTCAATCTCTCACTTGAACCTCTGAGGACAACAGTCCTCCCGAGCACCTCCCAACCTCCCTAGAACATAAATGAACAAATAAACATTCAACTACATAGATACATCAATTCTTACCAATCTTTCTTTTTTCTATACATCTGGTCATCTTCTAACTGTTCTGCAATTCATTTCTTCCTCTGTCTGTTCAGCAGGTCTGCTCTGCATCAACTTCTTCTATAATTATGCTCAGCTTCAAGTTTTCTTCATCTTCAGTTACTCTTCCCTGAGTTTTGTCTCACACTGTGCATATTCTCCATCTCACTTTGCACTCTCTGATCTTCCCTTTCTTATAGTTTTATTCATTTCTCATACAGAACAACCAACCTCACATTGTCTGTCTCATTTTCTTTTATACACACTCACGGCGGTTCAAATTCCCATCTCCTTAGGAAAAAATGGAGACAACTATCTCAGCAACTGAAACGCCAACTAATCAGTAATCATGAGTCTGTTTCGCTAACAGATTCAAAACTGAAGAGTTAACTATGAGAGAGAATAGTAACCCTGCGATCAACACTTGATCTGATGGTTCATATCATTCTGCGATTTCGCATATCGCAATTTCGACATTCCTGATGTTCAATGTTCTTGTCACTTACAAATCCCGATCCACGAAACTCCTTAAAGAAGTCGGATCAATGATCCAGATCACATCTTGATCTAATGGTTGTGATTAAATCATGATTTCTCAATTCTTGTTGCATTGTTTCTTGTCTCTCCATGTCATGATTCGCGAAACTCCGATATGGAGTTGGATCAACAGTCCAGATCTGATCTTGATTTAACGGCTGTGATTGAATCGCGATTTCGCAATTCTTGTTGCATTGTTTCTTGTCTCTCCATGTCACGATTCGTGAATCTCCGATATGGAGTTGGATCAATGGTCCAGATCTGATCTTGATTCAACAGTTGCGATTGAATCGCAATTTCGCAATTCTTGTTGCATTGTTTCTTGTCTCTCCATGTCGCGATTCGCAAAACTCCGATATGGAGTTGAATCAACGGTCCAGATATGATCTTGATCTGACGGCTGAGATTAAATCATGATTTTGGATATTGCGATTTCGAGAGGTTAGGGAACATCATTCCTTTGACTCTCCAGTCAGCGAATCGATGATCTATCCCCACATGTTATACCCGTAAATGGATGGTCCTCCTTCTTTCATAATTTTGTACACCCACTTCTCCTTGTACTTTAAAGAGTGTGCAGGTTCTCCTTGATCCAACGATGGTCGCATCCTGCACTTGGATCTAACGTCTAAGATCTGTCATCCTCTTCAGTGTGCTCTTCTTGTCTACCTTCAGATTTGACGACCCTCGTTCTATCGGGAATTTGAAGTGGATCCAATGAACATAAATTCTTCTCAAACCTTACCGACCTACTTCTTCAGCATGCTCTTATTCAGATCTGACGGCCATCGGGAATTCTGGAAGAGATCCAATGAACACGGTTGTTGCTCTTCCCCGATTATCACTGTACCGCTGATCATCGCTGCTGTACTCAAGCCATTATCACTACTGTACTTGCCATCAATGACAAGTATATGCTTCCTGTAAAACATGCCAACAGTCCTCTGTACATTCTTCCTGTACTTATGCCATTCGTTGTCTGTTAAATATTTGCTAACAATGTCTCCCCAATTGAAAAACAATTCTTTATTAACCACTCCTTGTGCCATAGGTATTCAATCATCCTTATAATGGATACACTATTTTCTTCCATTGAGCCTATACATGAGAGCCATAACACGCACACACACATGGTTCCCTAAGATTCATGATGTTAGAAATTCCATCATTTTAATGAAAGAATCCTTTATCTTCTCTCTACCAACTTGCCAATATTTCTTTAGGATCATTTTCATTATGGAAGTTTTTTATAAACTCTCCATTCATACTTTACACTATTTCAATAAATTTATAATATTTCTCCATGTCATCAGCCTTGAATGAATCTATAATCTCTCCCCTTTCATTTTTAATAATAATTTCCCTTGTATCAGTATGTTCCATAATCCATCCAATTGTTTCAGAACATGGGAGAATATGTACTCTAGTTGCTATAGAGTGTAAACATGATTTTATGATATTTTGATAAACTAAATCATCATAATTTCTCCTACGAATGTCATTTAGTGGTACAATGTATGGATAATATTCCTCCTTAAGATTTATATATATTTAACTCCATCTAGGTAAACTTTTGTTCTTAGTAATTGTTGGTCCTAAAGTCTGCACCTAACTGCTAAAGGGCATAGCTAGGCCAACTAGAGTTTTGGAATGGTTGTTTTTTTGGTTATTTGATTTTGTTGGTTAGTTGGAGGGTTGGTTTACCAAAATAAGAACATGGTTGGGTTGGAAAAATGATACGGAGGAGGGTCCTCCTTGGTTGGTGGAACACAAATGTCAGACAAGTGAGATAATAGAGGATAAAACATAGGGAAACAACAAACCATTCAATGAATAATATGTTGTAAGAAGTTCAATACTTAAAATATTATTTCAAGGCATTAATCATGTATCAAAAACACAATTAATCCCACAGGTTTCAATATAAACAAATCCTCACCAAATAAGTTTTTGTCTTATAGGTTGCATATTAGTAAAGACAAGTTATACAATAGTTGAAGGAAATGAAATGTACTTTGCACAATTCAAAAACCGCATTCAATATAAGATAAAAACATATGTAGATTTGGAAACAAACACACTATCATCAAGAGTATATTCACCAGGTAGAGAGATTTAATCCATGCATAGAACAGGTTCAACCAATTTGATGAATTAATATTCTTCCCAAAAACCAAACCCTCAAAACATAAAAAAACTGGATATTTATCAAAATTGCAGAGGCTCTCATGCATCTGGAACTGAGGCTTAACTCTACATTATCACTTGAAAAAAAACTTAACTAAATACTGATGGAGTATAGTAATGTATACTTTGAGCTTGACTTAATAAAAAAGGAGTGGTTCATATTACACATAAATGACCACTTATTATGCCTTAATCTAAAAGAGACATTCAATTAAACAACTAAAAACTACTACTAGAAATGAAACTAGACCGATGCATATGCTAATTAAACTAAACTCTGACAAAAACTAATTGGGAGTGACTGAGCTGAACTCTGTATCGAGCACTGGTGTCCATGTGCACTATTGGAGGCCACTGGGATATAACTGGGTGTGTTGGAAACTTCTTCAAGCATTCCTTCAAATTATGTCCTTTAGAAAGAAACAAGTCTTCTAGTGCTTCTTCTGGAGTCTTTGATCTTTATTTTGCAGCCTCGAGTACAATTTCTTCAATTCCTGATTATGGTGTTGCAAGTTCTGGACTTGCAGCATAATTTTATGTACTTGTTGGTTGTCGTCAACCTTCTTTATTTTGACCTCGATCTGTTTCTCCTCCATTTCTTGCTCTGTGTGAAATTTTTGTGGTCAGCCAACGCTCTGCTTCTAGTTCTCATACTATAAATGTGTACAACTTCATGATCTTTCCCTTAAGTTACTTTAGTGGATCCATGGACTCTCAAAGTGTCAGCTTTAACTTCTAGTTTAATGTCTTGCAAACTGTGACAAGGATCCCCTGCATGTGGCGAGTTGTTAATGGAGTCTTTCTCGGGATCAAATCTGTAATATTGTATTCCATTTTGACTCAAGTTTGAAGGATACTCATTTTTCACTGTCACAAATGGTGTTTTTGTAGCCTCATTTTCAGTAGTCTTTGATTTTTATTTTTTCACTGCCATACCCTTTAACAAATTGACATCCATTTCCTCCATGCTAGTGAATTCAGTACTATCATCATCCTCGATCAGAATCGACTAGGGGTCCTTTAGTGATGGTTTGAACAGATTTTTGGATTTAAGCCTCAACTGATTCATAATTCTAGTCTTTCTGTTAGGCTTGCTTGGGAATTCAGTGTTTTTCTCACCCTTCTTTTTCCTATCATGTCTGAATAGAGGAGATGTTTTAGGTGGAGCTTCTACAGTAACAACCTTCTCTTTAATTACTTCCTTTTTGTGTGAACCAAGTCCAATTTTTCCTCTCATTCTAGTCACAGGCTTATTAGGTTGTTTCTTGATGGAGGTTTTTTGGTCTTCCTCTAAGTGGTTGGATGACAAAGACCTTTGTGGCATCCCTAGTGCAGGTGGGTGCACGTTGGAAATTTTTCCACATTTTTTTTCTTTCCCCTTTCTTCTAGACAACCTAAATTGCATGCGGGGGGAATCCTCTATGTGGGTTTCTAGATTTTTTGTTTTAGGGGGCGTATTTCTTATTTTAGTTCCTTTCCCTTTACTCACTGTGGTTTGGATAGGATTCATTGATATCCCACTGTCTTTGAAGAAACCCTAACCTCCTCACTTGCATCACCTTTGTTTTGTGAATTGAGGACCTGGTCTTGTTCTTTCAATCCCACAGACTTCAAGAAATAGTCCCAAGGAATTTCCAGTTCCTCCAGAGCGAAAGTTACCAAAAATTTAATGAAGACCTGATGGTACAATATTTTGTGGGTGGATTCAGGGTGACCTTGAACCCTCTTGGCCATTTTGGTTAGACTCTTAAGTAGGTAGTATGGTAAATTAAGTTCTCTATATCCAATTAGATGCAATAGAAAATGAAGGTGATAGGAGCGAATAATGTTGAACTAACCCTCACCTGTGATATATATTTGTATTGTTGTTAGGGCCCCTTTCCATTCATCCTTTATCCACGCCATGGGAATTCCTTGGCTCCATTCGGGGTCTTGGTGCTCGGGGACTAGGAAATTGTTGTAGAGATAGGGAGGCAGCTTGCTTTTCTTGAACCATCGTTCCCCACAAACATGGAGAGAGAAAAATGATCCAATGATTTTTTTTTTGTGACATGAATCCAGGTATCTCCAAGCATGGTCTAGAATCCATTAAATGTCTACATGAAGAGCATAGCCAATCCTGTGTGGTGTCCCTAAAATTTTCAAAGGAAGTCATACCACTCATATTTTATGAAAATGTATTTAAATTCGAGTATGGCTTCGAACAATTCCAAGCCTTGTGGCTCAACTCTATTCAATTGCCATCATTATTGAGAAGAAACCATACTAGGAAGAGTAGCTCTGATGGATATATTGCAATGAATGCAGATTCCTTCGCATCAAAATCGATTCCCATGTGAATTTTATCCTTCGTTCAAGCTGTAATGGCCATGATGAACTGGTACAATTATCAGACTCATAATTGATATTGTGTAATGATGACATTGAGTGCAATCTAGTGTGGAAGCATTGGTCTATGACTGTGCACATATGAAGCTGGATTTCAAACGTTTGAAATATTTAAAATAACACATTAAATAATAATCTGATTTCAAAATTAGCGCGCCAATCCTCGTTTGCAAGAATAACCTCATTCTTGCAATCATCTATGTTTTGCACATAAAACTTTGTTGTACCTGCCACAAGCTCATACTATGAAAAATTTGATGACAAGTGTTTCAAACCAATCAATGACATGCAATTATCCCTCAAGAAAACCACAAGATGGTGAAAAAACAAATTGATAAAGAGAGGTAATGATTAAAAATGAGTTATTCAGTAATGAAGGACCAACCTTAACCAATAGAAAATGAACTATTTTTAATGAAGGTATAGGGAAATGAGAGTGGAGGGGCAGGGATGTAGACTTGGGTCTCAACATTGGCTCCAACTAGGGACAACGCCCCCCTATCGAGTGTTGAGAATAATATATCAGTGCCTTTGAACTCAATAAATTGCTCCCATCTTTCTTTTATTACCTCCATTTTTGTTTTCTAGCCATGTATCTTTCCCACTGTCTCTCAGCCATGAATCTCTAAAATTTAAAAATGAAGCTAACCCCAATTCCTTTGTTGGGATATGGAATCTTTATTCACACACAAACTAACTAATCAAATGGAAATTAAAAAGGAAATAAACTATGTCACAAGAGGGACCTTCCCTCAGTCTTTCAAGAAAAATAATGTTTTAGGAAGTGCCCATTTACTCGGCCTCCAAAGATCTCAGTATCATCTAGATTGTGTAAAAAAAATATATTATTGTCCAGAACCTCAACCACCTTAAAAGGATGAAACCAAAGGTTATCACACTTACCATGCTTAGACTTCTCATCCCTTCTGGAATCCCACCTCAATACCAGGTCACCATCTTGAAATATTTCCTTCTTTGTTTTCTTGTCAAAAGATGATTTGATCTTGCTCTGGTATGCCTTAGTTATCTGATTTAGTGCTTCTCTCTTTTTTGAACCTCTATAATATGAAATATTGTCCTTTGTATGTCATTTGGTTCCTCGATTTCTTCCTGTAGGAATTTTAGAATTGGTAGAGTGAGTTGAGTAGGGAAGTAAACATCTGTCCCATAGACTAGCTGAAAAGGTGAGGTTCCAAAAGATCTCTTGGTTTTGATCCTATCATCCCACAAAGAATACTTAAGTTTAGAGTCCCAGTATCACTTGTTTTTAGTCAACAATTTCTTGATGATTCTGATGAGAGTCTTGTTCAATGACTCAGCCAACCCATTCCCCTAAGGGTAGTAGGGCATGGAATGTGTCAAGGAAGTGTTATGGATACCACAGAAGTCAATCATGGATTTGGACTCGAATGCATGGGAATTTTTTGTTATAAGCTTTCTAGGGAAGCCAAATCTGGAAATGATATTGGTTTCCAAGAAATTCATGATCACCTTGTTAGTATCATTCCTGGTGGGAATATCCTCGATCCATTTGGTAAAGTATTCATTGGCAATGAGAATCCACTTGTGTTTCCCAATGAAGGGTGTATTTATCTCACCTATGAAATATAATTCCCATTTCTTAAAGGAGCCATCTGTAGTGACAGGTTTTAGGGTTAGTGAGAGTTTTGACTACAATTTTTTTACATTCATTGCATGCCCTTACTGTGGTTAATACATCATAGAAAAGGGTGGGTCAGTAGTACCATGCCCTTAGGATCTTGAGGGTTGTGGATTTCCAATGACGATATCCCCCAAAAACACCCATGTGCATATCTATTGTGACTTTTTTAGATTCATTTTCATTGAGAAATTTTAATATGATGCCAGGAGGATCCCTCCAATATAGGTTCTAATTTAAAATGCATAATTTTATAGATTTTAATTTGAGATAACTGGCCCTCATTTTTTCAAATCTGGTGGAAATTCTAGATGATGCAAAAAGTAAATAACATCCCTATACCAATGTGAAGAGGAGTAATTTTTAGATACCTACATGTTGTCTTGTCCAGAATCTGTCATGGGTGCATCTGATTGGGTGAAGGTCTGATGCAATTCCAAGTACACCTTACAATTTCATTATGATAACAACTTGGAAATTCCCTGCCCCTTAATCAACTTGGTGGGATTTATGTGCAGGTCATACTCCAAAAAATTGACAATCCATTTCCCTCTCTTCCCTTCATTGTTTGGCTGGACCAGAATCATTTTGACATTGTTGTTAGGAACATGGGCAGTTATGATAGTGTAATGCATACACCCTGAAGGACTTCAATTCTTCGACCAACGAATAGGCCTTGTTTTCTAAAATTTCATACTTCATCTCAACATTTTAGAGGGATTTGATAAAAAAGGATATGGGATATTCATCCCCTTCTTAATTTTTTTGTAGCAACACAACAACTATGGTTTCCTCGAAGCCGAAAGAGAAGATAAAGAACTCTTTGGCATAGTCAGGGCTCACCAATACAGGGACTTCAACCAAAGCTTTTTTGATCCTTTGGAATGCTAATTTTTCCTTCAGTGACCACTTAATAACAATATCCTTCTTCATCATGTTGGTGACATGCCTTATGATTTCAACATAGTTTGGCACAAAGCACCTTAACAAATTTATTCTTCCTATAAAATACCAAATAGAATTCTTATTTATGGGAATTTCAATTTCCTGAATGGAATCAACTCTCTTAGGGTCTATTTTTATTCCTTGTGTTGATATGATGTGGCATAAGAGATTAAATTCGGTCATAGCAAAGTGGTACTTCATGGGATTCAAAGATATCCTATACCTTCTACATTTTCGGAAAATCTGCTCAAGGTGTTGTAAATGTTCATTGTCTGATTTGAAGAAAACGCTGATGTCATCCAAATATATAACCATAAATATGTATTTTCCCCCCACGAAGGATATGTCTATGGCCCTCTGAAAGGAGGCCCCTACGTTCATCATCCTAAAGGGAATTTTTTCATACATGAATGTCCCCCATGGGGTGGTGAATGCTTTTTTTTCTTTTTCTTCTTCACTCACTACTATTTGGTTATAAACAAACTACCCATTCAAAAAGGAAATCCTATGAGCACTGTTGGCCCTTGGCTATGGAAGTAAGAAAATATTAAGGAAGAAAATAAGGAATGTGAACTATGAAGAAGACATAGTAACTAATACTAGGTCGAAGTGAGCAAAAGAGTAGAGAAGTGGGAGTGAAGTCTGAGAAAACAAGCCATTGGATGAGACCGAGGATGATAGATCAACAAGGAAGATGGATTGTGGACAACTCAGCAAGAGAAAAAATCCACTTGTTGTATTCTTTGGAGTACCGCGCGAGAAGAAAGGAAAGACAGGCTGGTGAAGCCCTCAAAACGCAGGTCAAGTTGACCTAGGGTTTTAGACACCTAGGGTTTTGGTATCTAGGGTTTTGGCACTTAGGTCTCGGCCTAACGTTGTCGGTGAGTGTACTATATAAATAAGAACCTAGATGAGGGAAGAGAGTTAGTTTTGAGTTAGTTGCTCCATTATGTTATGAGAAGGGATTGTTATTGAGAGAGAACAATTATAAGGTGAGAACCTTCAGGTATTGTAATATCTTCAGCTGGGTGCGAAGATCAACCCTACAGCTAGGTGCGTGGAAGGGAGAGAAGAGAGAAGAGAGAAGATATGCTAGCTAAGAGTGCAAACAGAACTTTATGCTTTCATGTTAATACATTATAAAGAACAGTTTTGTGGATGTAGCCCTAGAGAGAGGGTGAACCACGTATATCCTGTGCGATGTGTGATTAATGTTGTGTTCTATGTCAATTCATATGTTGTTATTGTGATATTGTGTTAGATCTGAAATATAACTTGCGCAATAGGTTTAAGGAAGATAAAAGAATACTAGGTTGTTGTGTGTTGTTGCTTTGAATCCACTTTACATTCCTTCTAGTTGTAGACACCTATGTCCTGCAACCCACTATAGCTACTTCAGGTGAGACTGCAACTGCTTCGTAGGTGTTTCCGAAAGTGGCAGTAGTTAGGGCTTGTTGGTACTCTCTTGAGTATTGAACTATGGGTCTGCCCCTGTGCCAACAAATGGTTTTGTTGCTAGGACCAAGATCTTCTTGAGGGAATGTCAAAGTGGTTTCCATCGAAGACAAAGATTCAAAAGTGGATAGAAGATCAAGAAAATGACTTCGTTGAAGCCCAGAACAAGAACCTTAATATTAGTATAGAGGATTGGTTGGGAAGGTATATCTTTATTGATATACATGAGATTTTCTTTGGAGGGATTCATAAGGAGCTATACGAGTGGTTAGCCAGATTAGCATATACCCAGTTCGAGATCAGATCTAAGCCACCTGTGGTTTGGACATTGACGCTGATCAAGAAGGTTAAGAGATTTGATAACGTCGTGTCAAGAGAAGTGGATCATTGGTTTGATAGTACCATTGGAGGGTATATCATTGATTTTTCTATTGACAAAGTAGAGTCATATAGCTAAGCAAAGAGATATTTCTTTAAGGGACATAGAGGAAAATTTTTACATTCTCTAAAGTTGAAGATCAAGATGTTATTGCATGAGAAGAACATATTGAAGATACAGTAGTGGGTCAGATCGAAGAGATAATGTTCAATAATTTATACAATGACAACGACATAGAGATCAGACATATGCACAGTGGAAGGATACTCAGAGAAGTTCCTTTGGAGAATTTGTTTGAGCGAGATCAAGAACCTCTTCTGCAGGAATTAGGATTCTATAGTGGGGAATAGGAAGAGCTACTGAGTGAAGAACAATCATGATCCATTGGACCAAGAGAAGAAAAGACTGAAGAATATCGCCGACAAGAGATAAACACTTTAGGAACTACGAGATCGTTGAAGTAAGTACTATTACTCCTAATGTTGTTTCAACAGCATTAAGTAACTAGATTAACCTAAGTTATTAGAGCACTCAGAGCACTGGTACAAGTAGCTCAATACCTACTCAGTCAGGAAACCTAGAAAGATGTATGGCCGATGAGATTAGGTTACCCACCTTTAAGGGATATGGATCTGAAGATCCTGAGCAACATTGGTTCCTATGTGAAGTTTTATGGAGTATTAAGAATATCACCGATGAAGTTGTTAAATGAGCTCAGTTCAACACTACCTTGAGAGACCGCGCACTGAGCTGGTACATGAAGTTTGTCCAAGGAGTTTTCTAGCCCAAACCACTAAACCAGATCAAAACTATGCTGATTGAATAATTCAAGAAACTCAAGTCTAAGTCACAGTGCATTACAGAACTAAAATAAATCAAGCAAAGAATAACTGAACTTGTGTGGGAGTTTGATCAGAGGTTTAAAACCCTAACAAGCCATTTGAGTTTTCAGATCCGAGATGAGAAAAACAAGGAGTGGTTTATTTTTTCCCTCCTACCACACATCAGAGTCCCTTTGATGCAAAAAAATATTTCTTTGTAGGCTGAGGCACTGGAGATCACCATGAAACTAGAATCAACCCCTATGGGAGAATCTAGCTCAGGTATGAGTCAAATCTTGAGTCAGCTAACTAGCTTATCACTGCAGGTCAAAGATATGAATAAATACAAGGGAAAAGATAAAAGAGAAGATATCTGGTGTATTAGATGAAAATTAGAAGGCCATGACAAGGAACATTGTCCCCTATTTCATGAGTATTTTGAATCTGGAGCCCGAGTCCTTTAAAGGAGGTTACCTTGCCTTGGTGCAAGGTATGTAGAAATCAACATCGTCCTGGTGAATGTTACTATTTGAAAAAATATGTCTAGACATCCACAAATCTATATTGCACGTTTTGTAAGTTGGTAGGGCATGATGATAGGGATTGCAGAGCCTATGACCTCATGCATGAAATTTTCAGAGACATATACAATATTCAAGGTGAAGTATAGCAAGAAGGAAGCACTGTGTAGTATAATTCCCTAGAAAGAGGAAACTTCAACGCTCGTGGTGGATTTAGAGGAGGAGGAGGAGGAGGAGGTATGGGTCGAGGTCGAGGAAAAATCGTCTATTATAACTGTGCATAGCAAGGACACTTGGAAAGGGACGGTCAGAACCCTTGTACCACTTGAACCTACTGCAACTCATTCAAACATGTCATAGAATATTGTCCTGCGCTGTTAGCCAAACTTCAGGAGAAATGAGGAGGAAACTAGCAAATACAACTAATCAAAGTAGAACCTTGTGGAGCAGATCCCAGAGCTGCTGTTATCCCTAGATGAGGCACTGTTACAGGAGAAGACAGAGTGAACCAGGGAAAGACCACAAAAGAATCACGGGTCAGGAAAGATGCATAGAAGACCCAAACTTTTGATTCAAAGAAAGAAAAACAAGTGTTTGAGGAGGCAAGAAAGGAATTTGCAAGAGATCAAGCTTCTTCATCAAAGGTTCGAATAAAAGTGAGAGAATATGGAATTCCTCTGGCATTTGATTAGTCTTCTCTACCAAAAGAAGGAAAAGAGGTAAGAACCTCATGGAATTATTATATACTTGTATTAAATTGATTTAGGATGAAATTGTTGTACAAGAGATACAAAACTTGATTAGACAGTACGATCTAGGGAAGGTAGACCCCTTACTGAGTAGAGAAGAACACCAAATATCTAAAACGAGGAGGAAAAATAAATAATTACGCCTGAATGCTCAAATTTGAGAGTATGATATAGACTATGTCATCCTTGAATTAGGGTCAGAAGTCAATGTCATGATGAAGCAGACCTAGGCACTGATAGGAAAACCTAAGTTGATATATTCCCCTATCAGGCTTAGGATGGCCAATCAATAAGTTGTGAGCCCCTTTGGAATATTGGAACATGTCCCTATAGACATTGATGGGGTCAGAACATTTGTGGACTTCGAGGTCATTGAGATAGTTGATGATAGCTTCCCTTACCCTGCGTTGTTAAGAATTGATTGGGATTTCAACAATTCCACTGTGGTTGATTTAAAGAAAAGAAGGATGACATTTGAAGGTGATGACCTTAGGGTCATTGCACCTTTGGATCCTGATGAAGGTCCCAGATACAAAGATCCCATTAGAGAATAATACCACGCATATGAGTTAGAAAACATATACAAATTGACAGCCAAACAACAGGATTACATTAATCCTACAACAGATGGGAATTTAAGCTAGCAAAGTGAGAGTGAATGCTCATTAGATTCGAAATAATCACTGGAGAAATGGAAGAACAAAATGTATGAAGTATCTACTAGAAGGTGTGCTAGACTGACCAGAGAAGTTCGCTGGATCGGCACAACAATAAGTAACTTTCCCAGCTTTGATGGTTTAAATCATTTAGAAGTGTTCTTGATGGAGTTTGAAGAAATTGTACCAATACAACAAAGATTGTTGGCACTAGATGAGGCCTTGAAAGAAAATCCAAGAAGGTGGTGGGGAACACACAGACACAACATTACAGATTGGGTACAATGTCACACTTTGATGAAAATGCGGTTCTTAGAGCAAGTAGAAGGCTACAAAGTTAGATACATAGGTGGGAGCTATCCGAAGGACCATGTGCGAAGTTGACAGGAAGCCTGGAGCAACATTCCTCAAGAGTAGTGGGTGCATAAATTCATCAACATATTGGACACAACCCCTATCAATTGGTACCTTCAAGCAGAACTGCACCTCATCATTACATATTGGGAAGGTATGACCCAAAACTTTGTAACTACCTTCTTATTTGAAAGCCAATATCCTATAGTGGATCAAGTATTACAGATTGTAGAACATAAAGTGTTCGAGGAGGCACCTAGCCTCCCTTTGGAGCAAGAAGAGGATGAATGGAATGTGCCTCTTCAGAAACTGCAAGGCTGTTATAATATCAATGTTGATGAAGACGATGATCCTAGGAAGGTGAACATCACTGAAACAGAAGGTCAAAGAGACATAGAAGGACCAGGAGTTGAACTACGTTTCATTGGACAACCAATTAAAATCAAGAAAGTCAACATTGGAGCATAACAAACAATGAATCCTTCTAATGTTGGAGATTATTGGGATGCTTCCACTATTGATAAGATCACAGAGTTACTGCATGAATATAAGGACTTGTTTCCAACCAAGTTTGCTGATATGAAGGGAATTAAAGGGCCCATGGGAGAGATGAAAATTCCCTTAAAAATAGATGCAAGTCCATTCAAACAAAGACCTTATAGATTGAACCCCAAATATAAGGAAAAAGTGAAGAATGAACTAGAAATAATGTTAGAAGAAGGAATCATAGAACCTATTGAAGAGTCAGAATAGATAATCCCTATGGTGGTGCAGGATAAGAAGACTAGAGAAATCGGGATTTGTGTAGATCTCAGGAAGCTGAATGATGCCTGTTTGTATGACCCATTCCCTACACCATTCACTGATGAAGTGCTAGACAATGTAGGAGGACAGGAGGTCTACTCCTTCACCGATGGATTTTCAGGATACCATCAGATCAGGATTTCCAAGGAAGATTGCCATAAGACCAGATTTGCAACAACATGGGGATCTTACCAGTATACAATGATTTCATTAGGATTGAATAATTCACCAACTATATTTTCTAGGGTGGTGGTCGAAGCATTCAAGGAGTTTTTACATAAATTTTTGGAAGCTTACTTTGATGATTGGACTGTTTTTAGTTTGTTGCAGAATCATATTGAATGTCTCAGGCTAATGTTGGACAAGTGCAGGCAATGTCATATTGCCTTAAACCTAAAGAAGTGAATCTTCTTTTCACCCTTCAGAGTGTGTTAGGTAATATTGTATGCAAGAAGGGATTGATGGTGGATCCATATAAGGCTTCCATTATAGTCGATCTTCCCCCTCCTAATTCAGCCAAACAACTATGAATTGCGCTGGGACATACTGGATACTACAAGAAGTTCATTAAAGGATATGCACAGATTACAACACCCATGGATAAGCCTTTGAAAAAATATTGTCAGTTTCAATGGATAGAACAATGCCAGCAGAGCTTCGACACACTGAAACAAAAAATGGTTACTGTGCCTATTCTGGTTTTCCCAGATTGGAGCAAGGAATATCATGTGCATGTCTATGGATCTTCTATTACATTAGGAGCAGTGTCAGCATAACCAGGAATAGGAGACATCGACCACCCGTCAACCTTTGCTAGCAGGAAGCTATCCACAGCTGAGATTATTTACACCACCACTGAAAGGGAAGGATTAGCCATGGTGTATGTGCTGCAGAAGGTTCGCCACTACTTGTTGGGAGGACATTTTAAAATGTTCATTGATCAATCTGTGCTGAAATACCTAGTCAGCAAGCCAGTGTTGGGGGGGAGGATATGCAGATGGACTTTTCTATTTCAGGAATATGACTTTGAGATCGTGGTAAAACCAAGAAGGATGAACAAAGGCCCTAACCACATATCGATGTTGGAACATGGAGAGGAACCTACTAGTTTGGAGGATACATCGTCGGATGCATAGTTGTTGGCCATCAGGAAGGTTTATGATCACTTCATGGAGATAATACAGTTCATGTCAACAGGAATGGAACCTAGTGACTATATATTTATTCAGAAGAAATAGTTGGTAGTGCGTGCTGCATATTTTTCACTTATAGCTGGAAAACTATACAAGATCGGACCTGATGAGATATTGAGGAGATGTGTTATGAAAGAAAAGAGACCATTGATCCTCACCGAAGCCCATGAAGGCATCGCAGGAGGACATTGCATAGGGAAAGAAAAAATGTAGAAGGTTCTTAGAGATGGACTTTGGTAGCCTACTTTACACAGAGATGCTAAGGATTATTACAGAGTCTAGGATGTATGCCAAAGAGTTGGAAAACCATCCAGAAGAGATGAAATGTTGTTAGCACCCCAACTAACCCTACAAGACTTTTAGAAATGGGCCATTGAATTCATGGGACCTATAAACCCACCAGGAAAGCACACATGAGCTAGATACATAATCACTATGATAGACTACTTGACCATATGGGATGAAGAAAGAGTAGTCAAGGACTGTAGTGCAACTGTAGCTACGCACTTCATATTTGATGATATCATAACCAAGTTTGGATGCACTAAAACCTTGATGAGTGATCAAGGCACACATTTTATTAACAAGACCATTGAATCCTTGACCAAGGAATTTGAAATTCACCATCAGAAGAGCATGCCATATCATCCACAAGCAGATGGGACAGTCGAAGAATTCAATAAGATATTGGAGACAACGTTGATGAATATTTGCAATGTGAACAAGGATGACTGGGATTTAAGAGTACCAACAATGTTATGGGCTTATAGAACCACTTGTAAGAAGCTGACCATGCAGACTCCCTTTAAGTTGGTTTATGTCCTAGAAGTAGTTGTAACCATGGAATATGTGGTTCCTTGTCTAAGGATCACAACCTTTACATATATGGATGACACTGGTGTTATCACTCCAGGAAACCCTTTGTGGTTGCAGACCAAAGGTGCTTGGTAACTTAAGAAATAAATGTTTTTTGTATTTTGTAAATGTGGATCAATGGGACAACTCAATTCATCTTATAGCATTCAAACAAGAAAATGATAAACAAATAGACAGTGCTCTCAAAGATTGATTAATCAACAAATAATCTTTAAAATGGGTGAAGAACAGATTGTAACTAAACCAGTACAATGTAGGGTCTAAGAGACAATCAAGAAACCTATTATTAGGATATGAGCTAAACAATGGGATAACAACCATTCAAAGCTTGACAACACAGATAATAGTGCAAAAAGAAGGATGGAAAGCTAACATCAAAATTGAAAGGAACCTGTGATTTGTATTAACATCAAAAGTCTGAGTACAATAGCCTATTACTCTATCCAAAATCGAACCCATTATAACTCCAAATGTCTTTGGCTTTATAGCCTCTTCCAATCAGTTTCAGATCCTAAAACAATGGATCTGATATTCTAAAAATAGAAAGTCAAAACTAATTCACAAAAGATAAGGAGATATCCTCAAGATGAGGTCAACCTCTATCTTTTGGTCTTCAAACATTGGTTGAAAGTTGATGA
>ML779114.1:2576265-2589161 GCA_009831015.1 Picea engelmannii | reverse complement strand
CCTGTGCAAAAGAATATCCCTCTGCTCTGTTCTGCACTTAAATTTCTTGGCGACTGATTGATTTATCTTATTCTATTTCCTTAACATGTGAAGCTACTCAGGCTTCACTTCTCATGTTTCTCATTAGATGGTCAATGTGTGCAGCCCAGTCTTGCACTCTATTGCAACAGTTTCCCATAAAATCCCTCAGCTTAGAATAGTAGACATCCTTTAAGTCTAAATCTTCTTCCTGGAAAAGACCTGCAAGAAAAAGTTACATATGCAAAAGGAGGATAAAATGAATGGTAACATATTTTTGTAAAGCCATAGATCCAGTAGCCAATGCCAACCCCAGTTTCCAGTAAGCCACAGCCAAATGCAGATATGGTATTCATCAAAACAGTGCACATATGTAGTTGTCTCTATATATTCAGCCCCGCCAAAGTTGATGCACCTTTTGCAGTTTTGTCAATTCCAGATATGTTATCAGCAAGAAATGGAGGAGCTTCGGGCAAAAAGTCAATGCCTGCCAAGTGCTGAATCCATTTAAATGGCCTTTCTATTCTTTTCTCATGATATGCAAAGTTGAGACCTGAAGACAGTTTAGCAATCTGATGAGGAAGATCAATCCCAGTGTTATCTGGAAACAAGTTTGTAAGAAAATTGTTCTCACTGCCTCCTTGCACATCATCAACCCCGACACAAACAACATGCAGCTTTAGCAAGTATTCAAATTTCAGAGTGACCAATTTGCTAGGCTTTGTCCCACTAGTCAGTTCGTCATCATAGACATGAACAATGACAGTAAGAGGGTTAACTTGATAATAACCGGTTGCATCCATATTCTCCTTGATCTGCACCTTTTTAGGCCTTTTTCTCTGTCTCTGGGAATCATCCTCTTATTGACATTATGTAGAGCTTCATAGTATACTGATGTTTGTTGCTTACATGTGGAAATTCTGTTTTTAGTGTCATATAGATTATACAGCAAAAACATTGGGAGCAAAGCACCAGTCAGTTGGTTTGAAATCAGCATATTACTGCTTCTATGCCTCACAAACTTTCAAACTCATAACATACCTCTAGGAACAAACATTGCCCTTACTTAAGTAAGATGTGACATACTCAAGCAACAGTATTGACACGGCCTTCAGGGAGATGCCATATTTATGTTAATAAGTCTATGAATATATCATGCTATTGAGTTCACTGAGATGTTGCCACTGCTACCTCCACCCAGGCCAACAGGAAGACTATTTGTAGCTGTCAGCTGTCGCTGCATTGTGCGAAATCCTGCAGGATCATCCACAGGAGAAGCTATATCTCCAAGTCTGGAAATTTGTTGTTTTTGCTGTAATTGATCTAGTTCAAGTCCAGTTGATAAAGAAGGAAATGCATTCCCTGAATTGTTCACAGGTGAAACTCCTTGTGCTCTTCCAATGCTGTTGTTACTGCCGAGGCCTGGAAGAGAGGCAAATTGGAGCATTCCAGAGGGGTTTAGACCTGGCAAACCCAAGCCTACTGAACCACTTAATCTACCCAGAACTCCTGCTTGCAATGATTCAAGAGCATGAGCAGACAGTTGATCAGATTGAGCAAGAACTTGCAAATCACCAATTCCATCCACTTGGCAAAGAGAAACAAACGAAGATTCTCTACCTCCTCCAAATGCATTGCCCATGCCACCCTGTATCTACCAAAGATCTCTTTGCACTGTCTAATTTGGAAGAAAGAGCTTGTAGTGCACCAACTGCTTCAGCACAGACAGATAGATCATTTTCAGGACTCAAAAGCTTAAGCAGGGATTTAACAGTGCCAATCTCATTCACTCTGACACTACTAATTTCCGAAGCCAAAATTAGGTTGGCTAAGAGGTAAGATGCATTGGCTTGAGCAACTGGATTACCAGAAAAGGAGTAGTCTCACAAGGATTTCCACTCCACCAGCCTCAAAAGTTGCTTGCAGGAAGCCTTCAACATTACTGCACGAATTTCTTAATACCCCAGTCAGAAGGCTGCCAATTAACTTGTCTTGGCAGTTAGCGCGAATTCGGTCCCAGAGACAGGGAACAACACGCTCAGTAACAAATATCTTGCTCCCAACATGATCTGTCAGACCACCACGTGATACTACGTAGATGGCCTTTGCAACTGCTTTATGTTCTTCTACTAATCCCACCCTTTAACAATCCAAGCAAATGTGGTATGCAGCCAGCAGGGAATGGTGCAAACGATGTTCCACATCCATTCTTCAAAACTTCATCATCATCAGAAAATGATAATGAACCATCTGATGTACAACCCCAAAAGAGAGAACATTTTCCCTCGATGTTATCGGCAACCATAAGAGTCTTGGAACTGCTATCGAATAGAACGAATGCAAAAGAGCCTTCAAAGTGATCCAGTACTTGATCAGCGGGAAATGGCCCTCTGTCGCGCAGAGCTTTTAAATGCTTCTATCGTGACCATCACCTCATTGGTATTCTTGGTAAGTCCATAATCTTGTCTCAGCAATGGCAAATTCCGAAGAGCGCCCACGAACACATAGAACACATCATCTACAACCCCGAACTAAATCTTATGACACATGGAAGTGTTTGATCTGCTTAATCAATACATGGAGTCAGTGCATGATGATGGCTATCAGTTGAGGCGCTTGGCTGATCGACTGACTGCTGAACTTGAGTTTTAATCGCCAACTTACCACAATGGACGAGATATTAGATTCTGATTATGGGCCTGAATGAGAAAATCGCGGGATTGGGATATGGATGACTGCTCTCGAACTCAAAATAAATCATCATGATCCTTTGTTATCATGGCAGGAAGTACTGAAAGCCCATGTGGCAGATCGATTCAGTTATGTGGAATCTTTCATGAGTTTTTGTGCCTCGCTGTCCTTCTCACCATTGTAGACAACTATCTGAACCTGTTTAAAAGAAATATCCTTCTACTTGTGTCTTTCTCCAGACCACATAGAAGAAACGCCGGTGAAAATTTATAACTTTCCTGCTGAATGAAAAAATTTATACACCAATTTGAAATTCGCAAATTTGAAACGGAATGATGATTTCTCCATGGCGTGTTCGGATGATGTACTGAGTATAATGATGAAATAGTCTATTTTCCCATGATCTGGATCTGCGTACTTTCACCAATAGCATGGCGATGGCTGAACCCTTTACTGTGAAGATTCGATGCGCTTCCTGCTCCCATGACTCACTGTAATGATAGATAGCCAGGTATCTTCCATGTCCCTCAAAATCTACCGTGACTGTCATGTAATAACCAAAAACCTTTGATTGGCTTATTTTTCTCCAATATCTTTAGCTATTGAAAAGTAATAATATCAAAACATGAAGAGAGATTACTAATTCCAAAACTTAACAAAACTGAGAACTGCAGAGTATTTTCAACTAAGCATATTTTAAACTAGCAAAATGAGCTTTCTGGTTTGCCAAAGTCTCCAAAGAAGCACTGAAGTGTGGCGAAAGAACACGACCCAAGACTTGCCACATATTATTTTGCTGTAGTAAACTGACTCACTTCACATCACAGATCTTGATAACAGAGGTCACTCCTATGCGGTGTAAAGCAACAATTGCATCACCCTTATTACATAAACCTTTTTCTATTGTTGTTTTAAGAGCAACATCCAAAATCACTTCAGTAGATTCAGAATCAGTTGCCTTTGTTGATCCTTCTGCCAGAAGTGAGATCAATCCTCTGAATTAAAGACTGTGCATGGCAGGAGTTTCATCACTACATAACACAATCAGTCTCATCGAGAACAACATTATCCACATCCGTAGCTTCAGCACGGGTAGGGCGAGGAGACTTAATCATGGATTCTATCATTTGAGTAGTAGTAACAACAGGATTTCCAAGGAGATTGCACTTGTATTGAGAAGATACCTAAAAGCCTTGCAATCTGGTCTGCAAACATTCACAATTTTCCAGTGTCTAGTCCATTGGGCTATGGAGTCAGACCTCTGCAATATTTAATCAAACCCGAAACATACATTATTGAAAACAAATGACTGCTGCAAGCTAAAACAAACTTGGAACCAAATGCTCATACAATAAGCTTGTTTATATACAAACCCTAATCTAATTAGATGCATGTCATTGTATCAAGTGTAATCAGATTTCCAGTGGAGCCATACAAAGAGATGACTAGCTGATTTTTTTGATCCGGAAATGAAGAATGCAGGAAACCAAAGAATGTTGATATGAAATTCAAAGGAAAAGAACAACCGACCTTCTTTTGACAAGAGTGCTCTGACATCTAAGCTGCTCAAAGATTCCAGATAAGGAGCAAATGGATCTATAAAACTAAAAACAAATACCTCTTGCTACTATTTCAGCTGAAGATCATAAAATCTCTGCATATCCTCTTCCTGAGAATAGCTGTCACCTTTAGCTGTCTACAAATATGAACAAGGCTACAAATTGATTTCTCTGCTCATGATAAATTGTTTGCTGTTATCTGCAGATCCGGGTTCAAGAACAATGCATGCAGGTTTACTAATTTGAGGAAACAACTGTTCAATATATTCTATAGACTCGGGATAGCTATTTTCCACACAATACTGTTCTCCATCATATGAAGAAATAAGCTGTGCAGTATGATTTTGACACTTCTTCAAATCTTCATCAAAATTTAATTCATAGCTGTCATATACTGGTTGATTGTTCATCAAATTAACAAAATGGATCTGTTCTTCTTCATGAGAGTATTCATCAAAGATGAGTGAGCTCAAAGCGCCTTGGTCTTGTTTAGAAAAATGAGCAACCTGCTGATCTTCTTCTTTAATCTTAAGTGAAAATACATCATGGGAAACCTCTTGAAAGAAAGAAGACAAATCTTCTTTTACAACTAATTCTTTTTCCAAATCAAAGATATCAAATGCATCAGATACAGGGTATAATGTAGCTTTGCAATCATTAGTATAATCATCAATATTACCTTGAAAGCTTTCTTCTATCAGCAGACATGCAAGTTGTGAACTGTCTTCCTTAAACTGCAAATCTGGAAGATATGGGCTGCCCTCAACATCTACTATTGCTCCAATACTTTCACCTATTGAACTTTCAATCTCCTCATCATCTTTCAATTTTTTAAAGGAGGCAATATTATCTTGATAATAGTCTACGATAGTGGATGCATTTGGTGTACTGTTTAAAGCATCTATACTATGGCCATCATCTTGTAGATCATCACTATCTTGGTCATGATGAGAAACATCTCCTACTGTAGCATATTTCACATAACTATCTGATTTCTTATTCAACAATTTGAAATCATGACAACATTTAGGGTAGAGAAGGTCAACTGAATATATCTCTTTACAAAATAGATGAAAGGCAGCATGAAAATCAGCCAAAGAGCTGGCACTTGTACTTGGAAGGGACTGACACCAGTCAAGAGCAATCCCTTCTAATGAAAATTTGAAAAGCTTAATTTGAACATCCTCATGTATTATTTCAAGCCAGTCAATAAAGTCATGGAAATCCAACAAATGTTCAGCTGGCACTTCCCACTTTTCTCCACGAAATCTGGGAATACTACGTTCCCATTCATCTCTAGTAGGTACTGGATGAGGGTAACGAGAAATACTTGAAAAATCACAGAATGCATACCTCTTTGCTAAAATCTGATTCATTTATATACCAGTGGAGTCGCCAACAGATCCGTCCTTCATAGAGTCACCACCGAATTCGTCCTTCATGGAGTCGCCAGATAGATGGTTACAACCGAAATAATGTCCAGGCTTTGTCTATCATCAAAGCTGGATCTTGTTGTCTCCCAAGGAAGCTGAGCTTCAATCTCCTCTCCCCGACAACGACGCCAATTTCTTATTACTCCAAGAAACCCTTTGTGGTTGCAGACCAAAGGTGCTTGGTAACTTAAGAAATAAATGTTTTTTGTATTTTGTAAATGTGGATCAATGGGACAACTCAATTCATCTTATAGCATTCAAACAGGAAAATGATAAACAAATAGACAGTGCTCTCAAAGATTGATTAATCAACAGATAATCTTTAAAATGGGTGAAGAACAAATTGTAACTAAACCAGTACAATGTAGGGTCTAAGAGACAATCAAGAAACCTATTATCAGGCTATGAGATAAACAATGGGATGATAGCCATTCAAATCTTGACAACATAGATAATAGTGCAGAAAGAAGGATGGAAAGATGACATCAAAATTGAAAGGAACCTGTGATTTGTATTAACATCAAAAGTCTGAGTACAATAGCCTATTACTCTATCCAAAATTGAACCCATTAGAACTCCAAATTTCTTTGGCTTTATAGCCTCTTACAATCAGTTTCAGATCCTAAAACAATGGATCTGATATTCTAAAAATAGAAAGTCAAAACTAATTCACAAAAGATAAGGAGATATCCTCAAGATGAGGTCAACCTCTATCTTTTGGTCTTCAAACATTGGTTGAAAGTTGATGAAGTGTAGCCTAGCCTTCCAAGGCTCTTGATCTTCTCCTTTGAAAGTGGAATTCGAATTTGATGATGTGTGCCAAAAATCCCTATCATTTGCCCTTGAAAATCACTAAATCTAGTCAAAAAATGCCCTTTTGACTTTCATCTCCAAGAATGGCCTTTAGATTTTGATTTGATAATTCATAAGCAACTTATTGAAGAAGGATTCAAACCATTTAAACCCAAAAATTCTTGATCTGGGCGAAAATTTGGCTATTCTGGCCTTGACAGCTTTCAACAGCGCACTTGCCTGAAAAATATTCTTCTGCGCTGTTGAAAGTAGCCACTTTCCACATCTAACTAGTCAAAATTTTGCGTTTTGCGCTGGTGAAAGTGAAGATTTTTTCAAAATCGAATTTCTCGGTCATGGAGAGTCCGTTTTGCATGTTTAAATAGTCGATCGACATCTACTAATCCTGAAATTTCCAACGGTGCTTTCAGATCTGAATTTGGAGCTTGGGAAGGGATTGAAAAGTTCCCTGCAAGTTTAAGTATCATCCTTTCCATTTGCAATTCAAAACTCTAAATGGTCTTTTGTGAACAATGTCTGATATGGAACCAAAGATTTGATTTGATGTTGCCAACCTAGGAGTACAGCCTTTGTTAGCTATTGATAATCTTGACTTTCCTCAGCGCGCCTCTTTGTAAGCCCCTGTTAGCTGCGAAAAGTATGCACTTTCCACAGCGCACCGCTTTGTAGAAGATACTCCTTAGCTGCAGAAAGTAATTACTTTCAACAGCGTGACATATCAATTGAAACCGCTTCTTAGCTGTGGAAAGCGTTTACTTTCCACAGCGCACCACCCGTGACTGATTGTCAAACCTTTTAAGATTTGTCACTTTCAACAACGCGTCAACTGATGAAAAGAGCTCCTTAGCTGTTGAAAGTGGGCACTTTCCATAGCGCACAATGAATCTTTGAAAACATGTTAGCCGTGGAAAGTAAAAAATGACAATTTTGAAAAAGAAGACTTTACAATCCAAATTATTTCTAAGTCAAACCAAAATCTAAAATTTTTCTCAGCTATAAAAACTCAAAAGTAACTTGAGGACGCTACCAATAGCCATGATATCCACTACAAAATTCAACCAAAAGAACGGTTTCATTTTGGGAGTTAACAACTGGAACTATTCAAGAGAGGCTCACACAGTTGGTTGAACTCGAAGAAGACAAATTTATTGTAGGATTCCATCAGCAAGTTCATAAAGAAAGAGAACAGGCCTACCATGAGAGGCATATCAAGAAGAAAGCATTCAAGCAAGGAGATCTGGTATTGATCGATGAAAAAACATTCATGAAGCACCCAGGGAAGTTCAGAACACATTGGCTTGGGCCGTATCAGGTTGTCTATATTATGGAAGGAGGAGTTGCACAGTTGAATACTTTGAAGGAGAATGGAAGGAAGGGTTGGTGAACGGGAGCCGGTTGAAATTGTATTATGACAACCAACTGCTTCACAACTCCCAATAAAAGCGTGAGGAAAAGGGTCTAGGTACCAGGTGCAGTTGAAACTGGCTACCAGACATAGAAAAGATAGTTTTCACAAGGAAGGAAGGGAGGCATAGAGTTGAAAGCACGGACTTCCTTGAGTAGTCTGAAATCGACGTAAAACAGAAGAATCAGATCTGAAGTGCATCGGGAGGAGTCATAGGTGAGTGTTGGGGGCATGTTGGCCCTTGGGTATGGAAGTAAGCAAAGATTAAGGAATAAAAGAAGGAATGTGAACTGTGCAGAAGACATAGTGACTGATACTAGGTCTAAGTGAGAAAAAGAGTAGAGAAGTGGGAGAGAAGTATGAGAAAACAAGCCATTGGATGAGGAGACTGAGGATGACAGATCAACAAGGAAGATGAATCGTGGACAACTCAACAAGCGAAAAAATCCACCATTGGATGCTTTGGAGCACCACATGAGAAGAAAGGAAAGACAGGCTGGCAAAACCCTGAAAACGTGGGTCAAGTTGACCTAGGGTTTTAGACACCTAGGGTTTTGGTATCTAGGGTTTTGGTATCTAGGGTTTTGGCACTTAGTTCTCGGCCTAAGGTTGTCGGTGAGTGTAATGTATAAATAAGAACCTAGATGAGGGAAGAGAGTTAGTTATGAGTTAGTTGCTTGATTATGTTATGAGAAGGGATATATATTGAGAGATAACTATTATAAGGTGATAACCTTTAGGTATTGTAAGATATTCAGCTGGGTGCGAAGATCAACCCTGCAGTTGGGTGAGAAGGGAAGGGAGAGAAGAGAGAAGAGAGAAGATCTGCTAAATAAGAGCACGTATAGAACTGTATTCTTTCATCTTAATACATTATAAAGCACAGTTTTTTGGATGCATCCCTAGAGAGAGGGTGAACCATGTATATCTTGTGTTATTTGTGATTAATGTTGTGTTCCCTGTCAATTGATATGTTGTTATTCTGATATTTTGTTAGATCTGAAATATAAATTGTGCAGTAGGTTTAAGGAAGATAAAAGAGTATTAGGTTGTTGTGTGTTGTTTCTTTGAATCCACTTTACATTCCTTCTAGTTGTAGACACATGTGTCCTACAACCCCCTATAGCTACTTCGAGTGATACTGCATCTGCCTCACAGGTGTTGCCAAAAGGGCCAGTATCTAGGGCTTGTTGGTGTGCTCTTGAGTATTGAACCCTGGGTTTGCCCCTGTGCAACCAAGCACCTACTACCCTTTGGCGGATATGGTCTGTTAGCACTCTGTAAATCTATTTGACTGATGAATAGACGATGAAGGTAACTTTTTCAACCAACTTTGAGACCCAAAACTAGCCTTTCGGATCTAGAGAGGGATCTCTAAAAAATGGCATGGTCTTCATGTGGGATATGGCTTTATGAATGATGGCTAGATTTTAAAAATAGTGATGAAATGCTTCTGTTTATATTGGCACTGGTAAGTAAAACTCAGGATATGGGGTCGGTCTGAGGAAGAGACGAAACAAATGACTCAATGACTGGATTCAAGAGGAAAAGGCTAGGCGAGTGACAACCTTCGGTGTTAATCGTAAAGTGTGGCGGGAGAAAAACAGAGGGATCAAACTCAAGAGAGACGCTATGGATGAATTCTAAGTTAGCTCGAGAAGAAAACGCTTTGGCTAAGTGGTGCAAAGAAGGAGCGCAGTACAACGAATCCCCAGGTTTGAAAATTCATTCCAAAATAAATGATATGAGATATGAAATTAAAGATAACAAGAAAGAACATACACAGAGAAAGAAACACAATACATCCAACTATCAAAACTAGAATCTTTACATCAAAACATAGGACCTTTGCATTAAGTTTCAGTCAAAAAACACTCAGACTTCTTACAATAACATTTGTTTCTTAAAATTGCCAACCAACCCTAGTTACATCGGAAAGATAAAATATATAAACTAGGGTGCCGTTTGGGCTGCCCTATATTCTAACTACTAACTCTAGAATAGGAAAAACCGTGCCACATGTGCAAGAAACTCTTTGCATGGAACCATCCAAAAATAGGCAACAATCATGCATGTCTACTAGTAACCATCTTCAAGTTTCGTAACAAGATAGGATCGTCGGTCAAGACCCAACGTAGGGAAAAAATGTGTCACTGTGTCCCTCGATCAGTTATCCTTACAGACAGGTGTCCACCCAAAACTGACCATCTGCAATGTTCGTTTCGCGTCCCGTTACAGGCCTATTTGCTGGGAGATATGCACAACAAACGACTGTGCAATTTCCATGACTATTACCAAAATGGTGAGATGTTTTCATAGGATGCGTATCACTCTAAAGTTGTCGTGAAGGAAAATGTCGTTCATTAGGATTTCTTTCCTTGTGCGAAGGCAAGAGACATATGGAATTCTTGTTCAACTACTCCGCCATCTTTGGGATACTCTATGTGTCATTCCCCTACTAGCCTTTGTGCTTCCTGCAGCTAGACAATAACGTTCTGAGCCTCCTTAAGTTGCCTTTTTAGACACGTCATGCTCCCTCTATGAATCTGTGTAGTTGATGCCCCCGCGGTCTTTGTCACTAGATGTTGTTTTAATTCTCTATTTTCTTGATAAAGCTCAGAAATAGACAACTTTGCCTGCTTCAGCTGTTGAGATGCCCCGTGGCTTCTGCCTTCGTTACCTCCTCGTTCTTTCTCGGCCTGCCTCTTCTCCAAGGAAGCTATTGTCTGGAGCCAAAATCTCCTGCTGCCTTTCCCTTCTATATGAATTTCTCTATCTCGACCCTCGCACATCTAAAAATGGTCTCTTCTATAGGTGAAAAGATGGATCCTTCTAAGCTTCTGGGAATGGTTTTCGTAGGCATGAAAGAAATCCAATCTCTCTGAGGTTCGGACCTCACACTTTTGTCGCTCTGCACGCCCTTTCTTGTACTCTGAGAAAACACCATGACATGTTTGAGGTGAAAGCTGTGCGTGAATGTTTTGAACAGATGTATCGAGGAACAACTCTGAACCGATCAGATTGGCAAAAGGAAAATGCGACAGACAACTTGAGCCAAATTCCATGAATGGAGGAACATGTCAAGGATTTGAGATTTATAGCGGATCGATTCAGAGAGGAGAAACTACTGAACATTAATGAATTTATGGCGATGAGAAGTTTCAAGTAGATCCTTAGGTTGTTCATGGAAAATCCCCATGTGTGAAATGCAAGTGATATGATTTTCTGTGTAGGCAGAATACAAACGCTGCAATTAATCATTCCTTCAACCTTCATAATAAAAATGATAATAATTGTGGCACTTGCTGACATGACCTTTATTTAACCACTTGACTCGAGAGGGGTACGTAGAAGCTGGTTTCTTAATGGGATTCGACCTCTGGGAAAATACAATCCCGTACCACGTATATAGTTCTCGATTCTGACACCCTTTCCCCTTTCCAAGGGCCAACCAACCATTTGTTGACTTCAACATCATGGTATTACGTACCTGACTTCACATGTTTGGGTGCATGGATCACTACGTGACTCAGAATCGACTCTAAAAGGAAAGAAAGGTGGCGGTGCTAATAACTGGCTCCAATAGGGATGCTATCCTCCCTATGAGGTAGAAAAGAACAATAGACCAGGTGCCTGACCATTGGGATTTATTTGACGTCTAGATACTAAGTAATAAAAATGACAGACGAAAAAAAAAACAACTAGACTCAATGACACAACTTCTAAGACTTCAACATAAACTTAGGGCCTTCACTTCGGTCTTCAATTTCCTTCTTACGTACTGACTCGATTCAAATTTAGTGACTATTTACAATAACAGATGACTCAAACAAAATTTATTACATGAGGTAGCGTTTGAGGAACCTGTCGTTTATAGGCCCCTAACCAAGACATTCCCCATCCAGCCCTGTCAGGAAAAAAACGTTGTCTCTACAACATGCGTTGACTCTATATGGTCTTGTCCAAAGGTGATCGAACTTTTCGTGTTTCCCTTTTCCTTCATTTTGCGCATCCCATCTCAACACCAGATCTCCCACCTGAAGATATTCCTGCTTGGAGTGTTTGTCGAATGTTTTCTTTATCCTCTCCTGGTGAAGTTGAGATAGATTATATGCCTACTCCCTCGCCTATTGGGTGTGGATCATCTGGTTTATCCTTCTTTGCGCATCATCCAGTTCGACCTCCTTCTCTTGCAACAGTTTCTTGATAGGCGATCCCAGTGCAGTAGGGAAAATCGTATCTGCACGATAAACGATCTGAAAAAGGTGACGTAGATATGGACTTTTTGGTGGTGATCTGATCTTCCCACAATGCATAGATAAGCTTCTTATGCCATGCTCTCATATTTTCTTGCAAGAGCCTTTTGATGATTTTGGTCAGACTCTTATTCGAGGATTCCGCTAACCCGTTTCCTTATGGGTAATATGTTGTGGAATGACCCAAGGTTATATTATAGTCCTGACAGTACTTTTCCATCCTTTTAGACCTAAATGCAGCCACATTATCTATTATTATCTTAACAGGACATCCGAACCTTGACAAAATGTTTGTTTCTAGGATCTGTATGATGACCACGTCAATGGCCTTCTTTGTGGGGACTGCCTCAATCCACTTCGTGAAATAATCAGTGGTCTTGAGTGATCCAGGTGGATATCGGTGGCCACCCACCTTCTCCAACTGGCCCAAAACATGTTTCTGGCAATTTTGGTAATTTACTATTTTTAGCAGTTTTTAACTTCCGGGGCCATTTTGAGGCCTTAAACGATGTTTTTTGAGAAAACGGGGAGCAACATGGTTCGTATATCAATGTTTCTCCATCCAAAAGTTGTAGTTATCGGATAGATCTTTCCAACGAGCTATCATACGCCTAAAACGGAGATCGTATGCAAAAGTTACGACCCTGGGAAGTTGATGCACCAACTTACCCAAACGGGGCCCACATGACTTTTGGCGCTTCATCTCCTAGGGTTAGGTTTT
>ML779114.1:2562328-2575965 GCA_009831015.1 Picea engelmannii | reverse complement strand
CATTAATAGAAATCGTGTATTACTGTATCTCTGTGTTTATGGTTGCATCTATGATATATTTCTGTTATATTACTGGATATACGCGATATCTCTGTGCATTTCATTATTATATCTCCGCTCTCATTTCGTGCCGAAAATAATCCAGATCAGTGAGGATCCATTTGTGTTGCGCGGAGGATGGAGGGTTTATATCACCTATGAAATCCAGGCCCCACTACATGAAAGGCACCTCGACTGAGATTGGCTTTAACGGCAGAGGCTATAGCTTTCTTTTCTCGTTGAATATTTGGCATTCGTGGTAGCTAGAGACCTCTTTATATACTTCAGCCAAAAGCATCGGCCAATAATAGCTTGCCCTCAGGATCTTGTGCGTGGTGGTCTTCCAATAATGGTTCCCTCTACAATCTCCTTTGTGAAACTCATGTATGGCATACTTTTCCTTGTCTTCCAACAAATAGCTTAACATTATTCCTCCAGGATCTTTCCAATATAGTGAATTATCCAAAACGTATAACTTAACCGCCTTAAGCTTGAGGAATCTCACTTTAGTCTTGCTCACACCTGGAGGGGCCTGAATATTTTTTAAACCGTATATGATGTTTGTATACCATGATGAATCAACGAAACGTTGAGGTACCTGCACAACTTTTTCTTCTTGAGGGCCCTTCGACAGATCAACAATGAAATTCATACCCACAACGTCATAGTTCGACTACGCCATTAGCTTCACAAGGCCCTAGCCCTTGACCAACTTTGTCAGTTTGATATCAAGGTCATATTCTAACATGGCGGCTATCCACTTTCCTCTCCTTCCTTCTAGGTTGGACTGGGTAAGGATGTCCTTTACCAAACTGTTGGGCATGCAGGTGATGACATGGGAGTGAAAAATATATGTCTTGAATTCCTTCAGAGCCTTTACTAAAGTGTATGCCTGCATTTCCATGATGTCATACCTTAGGGGAGAATCACACAGTGTTCATCTGAAGTAGGCTATGGGTTTCTTGAAATCCTGCTTGTCCTTCTGCAAAAGTACTCCGACAATAGTGTTGTCTGAGGCGAATGAAAAAAAGAGAATCTTTCGTAAAGTCCAGGCTAGCTAGCATAGGGGATTTAGTCAGGAATAATTTGATGTCTTCAAAGGACTTCTTGGCCTCTGGGTTCCACTTAATCTCGTTTCCTTTCTTGAGCATACATGTTATATGTTTTATGGTTTCCTCCAGGTTTGGGATAAACCTTCTCAGAAAATTTACCTTACCCAGGAAAGATTGTACCTCCTTTTTACTACACAGGGTACCAATATTCAAAATCCCTTCAACTCGGCTGGGGTATATTTTAATGCCTTCTTTGGAAATGATGTGCCCCAAAATCTTTCCTTCCTATACCATGGAATGATATTTCTTCGGATTCAGTGATATACCGAACTTTCTGCACTTTAGAAAAACTATTTTCAGGTGCTCGAGGTGATGTTTATCGGAGGTAGAGTACACTGTGATGTCGTCAAGGTAAATCATGATGAATTTATCCTTTTCATCAGTGAAAGAGATGTCCATCGCCCTCTAAAAGGTGGCACCATCATTCATCAGGCTGAACAACATCTTAGAGTACATGAACGTTCCCCAAGGAGTGGTGAAAGTCGTCTTCTCTTTGTCGTCTAGCTTGTTAGAACCCTATATAATAGGGAATCAGTGTTCTGATTGATATTTATCTTTTCAGGAATATGTGTTCACTCATGACGCATGGCGAAGGTGGCAAAAAGCGCCCGACATTGACCCAACATAAGACGAGTGTTTGCGCGCAAGTTTTAAAGCGAGTTCTGGTGCAATTTTATTGCAAATTTTGAAGTGGTTTGAAATGAAGAAATTTGACTCTTGAGGGTCAAAGGAAAATTTGGGGTTTCATAATTTGTGTTTGATGAATTTAGCTAAAATAAAAAGAAATAAAAATTTGGCCCTCGGCCTCTGCCTTTATACAGAGTTTTATGAAAAACTGACAAATACTTTTTGCCAAAAAATTATATTGGCCTCGGGCCAACCTCCTAATGCTCGACACCAAGGGATAAGTACCGTTCAATACACCAAAAACAAACACACAAGCCAATGCTAGCACCAACACCAGACCCCAATGCCCAAGCCTCGGGCTCGGGATCACTTCATTGACATAGCATGTAACGGTTGGTTTATTTAAACGCTAAAGTTTCATTCCACCATGTGAATGTGGGATATTGGCCACAGGAAACCAAAAAGAAATATAAAGCAGCTTTGAAACCCTGTGCCAGGTGTTTGAAACTGGATTAAAGGTGTCCAACGCAGAGGAGGATGCATGCATAGAGGCTACACCGAGGGATCGTATCAGCGTTTTCAATCAAGCATTAGAAAGAACTGAAAGTGACATTGTTTTTGCAGTGCAGAACAGTCTTCTTGGTTGGCCACCTCCCGAAATTAATGTGCTTGATGATATTGTGGAAGGTGGAGATGGATCCAAAATAGGCCGAGAAGACAGGGAAAATTATAGAGCATGCAATGAATGAGATTTACAATCACAATGCCAGTGGTTTGAGTTTTGAAGAACTGTACAGGAATGCGTACAATATGGTGCTCCACAAATATGAGAAGAAGCTCTGTGCAGGTTTGGTGACAACCATGACAGTGCATTTGAAGGAAATAGAAATAGTGATTGAAGATGCTCAGGAAGGTTTGCTTCTAGAGGAGTTGAATAGGCAATGGATGGACGATAACAAATCACTACAGATGATTCGAGATATCCTGATGTATATGGATAGAACATTTGTCACTAATTTCAACAAGACCCTAGTCAATGAACTTGGACTGAATCTGTGGAGAGACCACATCGTCAAATTTCCAAATATTCATGATAGGCTGCTCAATACCCTTCTTGACCTTGTACACACAGAGCGGACTGGAGAAATCATTGATCGAGGTTTGATGCGTAACGTCATCAAAATGTTGATGGATCTGGGTCCTTCTGTTTACCATGATGATTTTGAAAAGTCCTTTTTGGATGTAACTGCCAATTTTTATAGAATAGAGTCACAACAGTTTATTGAATGTTGTGATTGTGGTGATTATATGAAGAAAGCAGAAAGAAGGCTAAACGAAGAAATGGAAAGAGTTTCAAATTACTTAGATCCAAAGAGTGAGATAAAGATTACCACTGTTGTCGAGAGGGAGATGATTGCAAACCACATGACGCGGCCGGTCCACATGGAGAACTCTGGGTTGGGAAGCAATTGGTAACTGATCCAGAGAAGCTGAAAGATCTAGTGGAGTTTGTGCAACATCTTCTTGTTATGAAGGATAAGTATGACGAAATTATTAGCAAGGCATTTAGCAATGATAAAACTTTTCAAAATGATTTGAATTCATCATTTGAAATTTTTATTAATTTGAATACAAGGTCCCCAGATTATATTTCTTTGTTTGTTGATGATAAACTTCGGAAGGATCTTAAAGGATTCAGCGAAGACGATGTAGAAGTAGTACTTGACAAGGTAATGATGTTATTCCGCTACCTTCATGAAAAGGATGTCTTTGAGAAGTACTATAAGCAACATTTGGCCAAGCATTGTCTGTCAGGAAAAACTATTTCAAAGTATGCTGAGAGGAGCCTAATGGTGAAATTGAAGACAAAATGTGGTTATCAGTTCACTTCAAAGCTAGAAGGTATGTTTACAGATATGAAGACTTTCAGGGACACTATGCAAGGTTTCAGTGCATTGTTGGCTGGCTCCAGTGAAGTCAGTAAAGGGCCTACTTTAGCTGTGCAAGTTCTCACAACAGGTTCATGGACAACACGACCAGGATGAAGTTGCTGGTCATTTTTTAAAGATTTGAAGCATATGAAATTTTGAAAGTTCTAGTACCAACAAGGTCTGTCCAAGTCTCTATTTCAGCATCAACTGGCAGTCGAGGGCATAGGGCCATTTAATTTCATGAATGAAAAATGGAAGGGTTCTAAAATTTAAAACTCACATTAACCTAAGTCCTACCCTCCCCATCCCTCTTACGTCACCTTTCCACTCACCCCCACCTCACGTCACTCCCACCTACCCCACCTCACACTCCACTCACTCCCCATCTCCCTTACATCACCCTCCACTCACTCCCCACCCCACGTCACCATCCACTCACCATTAAAACTCTCGTGCATCTCCTTACAACGCACCCCCCATCCACCATACCATAAAAATAATCTACGCTCCATAAACTTTTCGGAGCCCCCCTCACCTTTCGAGCTTTAACGAGGGGGGGGGTCCGGAATGCCCATTCAACCCCAATCTTGTTCCCATACATCACATTTAATCAAAATAAATAAAAGGCCCATAAAAATTCTGGACCCCCCCCCCCCACCATCCAGAATTTAACGAGGGGGGGGGTCCGGAATCCCGCTTTCACCAAAAACAAAAAACCATTTTTTTTAAATTTTTGCCATTTTATGCCTGTTCAACACGTCGTCTTCCGGAGGATATTTTGGGAAAACGGAGATGGATTTTAAAAATATGAGAGATTTTTTTTCTCAACACGGGCTGAGGAACAAAAACCTCTCTCAGTTTTTTCAGCGGAGTTACGAGAAAGGAGAATCGAAGACATCTTCGAGGCCTATTTTTACATATTTTCAAATTTCCGTTACAGTCCCGATCTTGCAGGAGCTTTCACGGCCATATGGGGATGGATTTGGCAAAAAATAAAGAGGTTTTTGTCCATAACATGCCCATCTACAATAACCTCTTTCATTTTTCTCCCAGGTGTCATCATTGAAGAGAAAATCACGTCTGATCGGACCCCTTTTTCGCAGAAAACCGGTCCATTTTTCATGGCAGAAAGCTCCAAATTTTGTGGGAGTGGTGGCTATTTTTGGCCGAGGTGGTTAAACCAACTTCCGAAACTAATTGGGATGGTCTATCCTATTTATCCAGATAATTTTAATGTAAAATGGTTCGACCTGTGAGGTTCCTGGACTGGACTGTGGGTTATGTATGACCAGAAGACTTTTTTATTCTCTGTAATTTTGAGATGAGCAATCCGCAATGAACATGTTTTCTTTCACAGGATTCTTGTGTGGGTGTATTGGTGGCGTTTTTCTCTGTTAAAATGTTTTCCTGTTATCTTTCAATTTTTTTTCAGCTCTTATTATCAGAAGGAATGTTATAGAGGTAGAATTTATCAGCAGATACTCTGCCTCTCAGCTTGTGATAATTTTTATGTTATTCATCTAAAGAGTCCAGCTTAGGAATTCTTAGCTGCTCCCTTGCCTGGATTTTTCCTCCACTTTTTCTTCCTTAAATCAACATCATTAAAACTCAATTTGATCCAAGATGTTCACTACCTTTCCCTGTGTAAAAGAACTTTGTCCAGACCTGAGATGTGAATCACTTTTTAATCACAGACCCCATTTGCCCAATGGCCCTCCTTACTGTTCCAAATCAACCATTTAAAAACCCCAACCCATGTTCTTCATAACTAGCCTAATACCTCTTCAAAAAAAGCTATATCAAACAGAGAGATCCCTCTCTGAGTCTTGGAGGGCTAGATCCTAGACTCGAAGTGGTTTTGATGTTGCCTCTGTGACTGCCTCACAGCCTTGGGCAAATTACAGAGTGCTAACATAGGTGAACCATGATTTGGTTATACCCCGAGAAACTGTCCAGCATGGACATCCTTTGAGATACCACTACCTTTTGCAAGATGTAGTCCATTTTGGGGAGGGGGTAGTGGTATTTAAGGGACACCTTATTCAAATTTCGAAAATCTATGCATAGCCTAATTTCGCTGCTTTTCTTTCTCACATGTACCAAGTTAGCTACCCACTTCGAGAATATCAAAGAAACAATGATTTTGGCATCGAAAATATTTTTTACCTCTTTCTCGATTAGTGGTAGTAACAAGGGGTTTATCCATCTCAAATTTTGTTTGAAAGGATTTTGGTCTTCCTTGAGAGGGATAAAATATTGGATTACCTTTGTGTCGTACACTTTCAGATCATCGCAACTCCACGCGAAGATGTCCGAGAAGTCCTTCAGGATTTTTATGTAATCCTGCTTGACCTCTAGACTAATATGTTTTGATAACTTTAACATCTTTGGCTCTGCCTTGGTCCCGATGTTGCAATCTTCCATGTCTCTTGTGCTTGCAGTGATCTTGGGGTTCTTAGCCACATCATTTTCATCAAACATCTTTTCCAATGACACCAACCCCTTCAGAATGATGTTATTTTTTAGTTGAATTATATTCCTTCCCACGATCTGGTTTTGGAAAGGGTTGTCGCCACTACGCGCATCTGCGCACTCATCTTTGTCGCCGCAATATTCCCCCTCGATGTTTGTGTTAGCGAACTCGTCGTTCATGAGGAGGAACCTTTCCACCTGTTTATCATCCTCAAACACCTACCATTGTTTGATGTTATCAGGTACTGCCAGCCTGTGCCTGACCTCGATTTCATATCTTTTCTCTGGAACAGAGGGGATCTTGAAAACCAAGGCTAAGGTGGCCATTGCATCACCGATCTGATTTTGTTCCCTGGGGATAGTGGTCAGGTCATACTCTGAAAAACCTCCAAGGAGATCGAGAGCCAGATTTCTGTAAGCGCGCAGTCTGGTATGTTTGGTCTGGTACATGCCCTTCACCTGATTTATGATTAGCTCGAAATATCCATGCACTGCTATCCTCTGCGCATCTAGTTATTTCAAAACTTAAAGGCCCAAAATTAGCGCTTCATACTCCTCCACATTTTTAGTGCATTCAAACATGAGCTTGTACGAATGCAACTTCATGCTTGTCTTAGGGGGGCTTACCCATATGTCAGCCCTAGCTCCCTCTTGTCTGACTACGCCATCGAAATTCATTTTCCAAGCCCTGTCTTCTATGCAGTCTTCTGGGTCAGCACGCTCTATGATTTCCTACACGATTTCATCATCGACTGTCGTGGTGGTTGTCAATCCTTCTTTCACGAAGTCAATATCATTGTAGAAAATGGACGAGCCCACTTCGGTGTCGAAGGTGTATACAGGATGGTTGTGGGGCTATGTTTTGCTTCTCACCATATATTTCAGCAGAACTTTCTTGTACAGTCTTCTGTCATGGCCAAACACAGGGATAATGGCGTAGGTCATGTCCATCTGCAATGTGTCTTTCATCTTTGCGGCCCACGATCTTGAGAGCAACATGTCAAACTTTGTATGTATGTTTTCGATGACTATGTCCATGACCATGTTCTTGGCAGGGATTTGGGCCAACAATACGACCATGTCTTTGATTAGGCCCAAACATTTGACTTTCCTTGAATCGAAAGAGAAAATGTATTTGTATGATCTGGTGACCTCTAGTCCCAACTCATCCATGACCACCTTCGGCATGAGATTATGTAAGTTCATATCATGGATCTTTAGATTGACATAAAAAGGGGGAACATCTTCCTCATCGCTCGTCTCTTCGATGCGCAAACCAAACAAAATGGCGGGGTGGTCATCTCGAGCGTTCAAAGTATCGGGGGCCCCTCCTATTTTCAGCATCTTTATGATTTATTCCCGATACTCACCCTTTCTAATCCGCTCATTGAATGGGATAGAGATTTTGATTTTTTCCATTTCGTGTTCAAAATTTAAAGGGGGACAGGTTTTATCTACCTCTTTTCCGCTCGTTTCCTGGCTTGTCTCTGGGGATTTTTTGGGGATTTCCTATTTCGAATTCATATTCTCAGCTGCATCCTTAGCTGCACCATCCAGTCTCGATTGGCTCGTGGAGGGTGCGTCTACTGTAGGCCCCTTTGCAAAGTCTATTTTTTTCAGCTCAACAGGTGCATCTTTACTTCGAAGGTTATACTTCTTCTGAAACTGCATGATAGCGTTCTGATAACCTTTCTTAAATTCCTCCATCTCCCAATATAGTACACCATCTGTTTCGAGTATCATGCCATCATCGGTCTCTAGTGCGAAGTCTTCATTTTGTCTCATATATCGATCGTGTTCTCTTTTTGTCAAGAACATGCGCAGGGTTTTATCATCACAATAGTGCATCTAGTCGTCGAAAGACTAGTCGAAATCCTCTTCCGCATAGTTGTTATGGAAAAGGGGCCTTGTCTGCTAGTCACCTGGGTCCCACTGCTTGATTTGAGGAATCTAACCCCTCTGGATATTTTGATTTCTAGGTTGCAGGTCATTTTGGTCTCGCACAGTAGGTCTGGTCCCCACGGACATTTGTTCCATCAACGTTTCCATGGTTTTCATCATCATATCGAACCTATCATTTGAGGACCACAACGTCGATGGATGTGCATCTCCCTAATTTCTTTTTTCGCTCCGATTGAACTTTGACTTGATTTTTCTGGATGCCATCATGTTCACTTCGACATCGACAATGTTACTCATTATGGCATCCACGTTTTCTGACATTCTTTCTCTCAGTAGTAGAGAAAAGTCACCATCGAATGAATCTACATACCACAGTTGTGCAGCACCGGGCAGGGTTTTTACTTCGACAGGTATGGAATTGTACACTTTCAGAAAACAAGTTGAGACCTCTTTCACCATTTCCTCTAGTGATTTCTTCATGTTATTGTACTACGTCAACAACTGCAAAGGGTTCTTCTTGTCCCCCCATTTATTCAGGAAGGATATTTCGAATGTCGCGAAGTCCCAAATGCTAGCGAGTGGGAGGGCCTTGAACCACTTTCTTACATATCCAGAAAGTATTTGCACAAAAATCCTCATCTTTGCATCCGCATAATCTACCTCCTCCAAGTCAACAAAGTCATTAAACCAATCTAGGTGTTTCTTAGAGGAAACATCTCCCTCAACATCATAGAGTCTGATTCTTTGGCTATAATTCTGAGGTAAGTCATGTAATTGTGCTGGCAGGACGAGGGGGGAAAATCTAGCAGCCATAGCCCTTGGGGGATTTGGACTTTGGGAGGTGTTATTCGTCACTAGGGCTGGAATTTTTTTTGGGTCGAAGACAGTCTCGTCCAAACTGGTCTCTGACTTAGACCTAAATAGTTTTTATTCGAAAATGGCATCAAACTCTAGGTCTTCAATGCTTTGCACACTATCTTTGGGCAAGGACAGACTTCTGTCCAAGAAATAGAACGGGTCCGGTGCTTGCTCTCTAGCCTTGCGTAAAATCCTCTCTGGGTCGTATACAGGTTCACAGGGGTTTGGGTCAGGATTTACTCTGGTGTAAAAGGTCTTTGGAGCCAGGTTTCCTAAATAGTGCTACTTGAGGGGCCACTAATTGTTTTGTACTGGATTCTCCAGGGCAAAGGTTTCAAATGATATGGGTTTTTGTCCCACTGTTAGCCTCAGTGGTCAAACTACAACGTTTGTCATTCTCCCAGGGAAAAAAATTTCAACTTCGTCCCCGACAATGGCGCTAGAATGTTAGCACTCTGTAAATCTATTTGGTTGATGAACAAACGATGAAGGTAACTTTTTCAACTAACTTTGAGATCCAAAACTAGCCTATTGGATCTGGAGAGGGCTCTCTCAGAAATGGCATGGTCTCCGCGCAGGATATGGCTTTACGAATGATGTCTAGATTTTAAAACTGGTGATGAAATGCTTCTGGTTATATTGGTGCTGGTAAGTAAAACTCGGGCTATGGGGTCAGTCTTAGGAAGAGATGGAACAAATGACTTAGTGACTGGATTCGAGAGGAAAAGGCTAGGTGAGCGACAAACTTTAGTGTTAATCGTAAAGTGTGGCAAGAGAAAAACAGAGGGAGCGAACTCAAGAGCACCGCTATGGACGAATTCAAAGTTAACTTGAGAAGAAAACGCTTTGTCTAAGTGGCGCGAACAAGGGGCGCAGTACAGCAAATCCGCAAGTTCAAAAATTCATTCCAAAATAAATGATATGAGATATGAAATTAAAGATAACAAGAAAGAACATACACAGAGAAAGTAACACAATACATCCAACTATCACAACTAGAATCTTTACATCAAAACACAGGACCTTTGCAGTAAGTTTAAGTCAAAAAAAACTTAAACTTCTTACAATAGCATTTGTTTCTTAAAATTTCCAACCAACCTTGTTTACATCGGAAAGATGAAATATATAAACTAGGGTGCCACTTGGGCTGTCCTATATTCTAACTACTAACTCTAGACTAGGAAAAATTGTGCTACATGTGCAAGAAACTCTTTGCATGGCACCATCCAAAATAAGCAACAATAATGCATGTCTACTAGTAAACGTCTTCAAGTTTCACCACGATATCAAATCATTGGTCAAGACCCAATGTAGGAAAAAAATGTTTCGTTGTGTCCCTCGATCAACTATCCTTACGAACATGTGTCTGCCCAAAACCGGTCATCTGCAATGTTGGTGTCGCCTTTCGTTACACGCCTATTTGCTGGGAGACGCACACAGCAAATGGATGTGCAATTGCCATGACCGCTACCAAAATGCTAAGATGTTTTCAAAGGATGCGTATCACTCAAAAACTATTGTGAAGTAAAACACTGCTCGTTAGGATTTATTTCCTTGTGTGAAGGTGAGAGCCATATGGAATTCTTGTTCATATGCTCCGCCATCTCTGAGATACTCTACATGCCCTTCCCCTGCTATCCTTTGTGATTCCCACAGTTGGACAATAACTTTCTGAGCCTCCTTACGATTCCTTTTCAGCCACGTCACACTCCCTCTGCTACTTTGTGTAGCTGATGCCTTCGCGGTCTTTTTCACTAGATGTCATTTTAATTCTCTGTTTTCCTGATAAAGCTCGGCAATAGCTAGCTTTCCCTGCTTCAGTTACTGAGATGGTGTTTCGTCATTCATCCCGGTGGCTTCCACCTTCGTGACCTCCTCATTTTTCCTCGGCCTACCTCTTCTCCAAGGTAGTTGTTTTTCGGAGGTAAATGCTCCTATTGCCTTCCCCTTGTGTATGAATTTCTCTGTCTTAGCCCTCTCATGTCTTAAAATGGTCTGTTATGTAGGTGAAAAGATGGATCCTTCTAAGCTTCTATGAATGGTTGTCGTAGGCGCGAAAGAAATCCAATCTCTCTGAGGTTCGGACCTCACGGTTCTTCTACTCTGCATGCCCTTTCCTATACTCTGAGAAAATTCCATGACGCGCCCGAGTTGAAAGCTGTGCATGAATGTTTTGAACATATGTATCGAGGAACAACTCTGAACCGATCGGATTGGCAAAAGGAAAATACGGCAAACAACTTGGGCCAGATTCCATGACTGGAGGAACATGCTGAGCATCTAAGATTTATAGCAGATCGGTTCAGAGAGGAGAAACTATTGTACATTAATAAATTTATGGTGACGAGAAGTTTCAAGTCGATCCTCAGGTTGTTCATGGAAAATCCCTACGTTATACGATTTTCTATGCAAGCATAATACAAACGCTGCAATTCTTCATTCATTTGGTCTTCATAATAAAAATGATAATAATTGTGGCACTTGTCAACATGACCTTTATTTAATCACTTGACTCGAGAGGGGTACGTAGAATATGGTTTCTTAACAGGATTCGACCTCCGAGAAAATATAAGCCCATACCACATATACAATTCTCGATTTTGACACCCTTTCCCCTTTCCAAGGGCCAATCGACCATTTGTTGACTTCAACATCACGATATTATGTACCTAACTTCACATGTTTGGGCACATGGATCACTACGTGACTCGGAATCGACTCTAAAAGGAAATAAAGGTGGCTATGCTAACATGGTCCATCTTGGGCAGGCAGTAGTTGTCCTTTAGAGAATACTTTTTGGTATTTTAGAAACCAACACACAAGCGTATTTCCCCACTCTTTTTCCTCATGGGCACCAAGTTGGCCACCCAATCCGAGTACCTCAAGGGAAAAATGATCCTGGCATCAAGCATTCATTTCAACTCTTTTTCAATTATGGACATCAACATTGGATTAAATTTCCTAATCTTTTATCTGAATGGATTAGAACCATCCTCTAGAGGGATCTTGTGTTGGATGATGTCAGTGTCAAATGTCTTCAAATCCTCATATGACCATGCAAAAATATCATCAAAATTTTTCATGAGGCTGACATGTCCTTTTGATCTAGAGCTAGTGCCTTGGACAATTTGACTATTTTGGTATTTTCAGCAGTCCCAATGTTGCAATCCATTACTTCCTCTTCTTGATTTTTGATGGAACCTTCTCTGGAGACATCATAACTATAAAATAATATTTCCAATGGAACTATACCCTTGAGAATGTGGTTTGTTTTAAGTTCCAAAATGTTGTGTCCAACCACTTTGTTCAACAACTGAGATGTTTGTTGATTTTCCAATTCATCATCTTCACCATCTTGGTCTATTGAGATACTAGAGAAATCTTCAATAGTTTGTAGAAATATTTGTAGCTCCAAGTCATCACCAAAGACTCGTCAGTGCTTTATGTTGTCTGGTATGGATTTCCTATGTCTAAATTCCACTTGATAGTTGATATTTGGACCAATGGTAGGTATGAAGGTACTAGCAGTTAAGGCCAAAGAATCTACATTTTGATTTTCCTCTCTGAGAATGAAGGAGATGTTAAATTCAAGTTAGAAGTTGTCAACCAGATCCCACACCTCGTTCCTATATTTCATGAGCTTTGGTTTCTTAGATTGATAGATGTTTTTTACTTGATTGATGATTAACTCATAATCACCAAAAACTACTAAAATATCAATGGCCATGTCTTTAGTAGCCCTCAATCCAAGCACCAGATCTTCATACTCGGTTATATTGTTAGTAGTCTTGAATTCCAACTTATAAGAGAACGTTATAACCTCCTGTGCAAGGGTAATGAGGACTATACCAGCCCTAGAACCTTCCTTTGATGAAGAGACATCGAAATACATCTTCCATACTTCGTTTTACCATTCTGTCAGTGATTGATTTTTGCATTTATTGATTGTAATTTCTAGTTCATCATCATTTAAATGAACAACAGATGACCTGATCTCATCCCAAACAACATGAATTGGGGGATTTCTTGAATTTTGATGGTCATTGATGATATATGCCAATATGACCTCCCTGTATAGCCTCCTCTGTTGTCCTCTGAAAATAGGGATGGTGGCATATGTGAGGTATATTTGTAATGATCCCCCAACCTTCTTGTCTCATGTCCTGGAAAAAATCATACCAAACTTGGGGGGGATGTCAGCCACAATAATGTCCATCACTACACTCTTCATGGGTAACTGTTCTAAAGAAACCACCATATCTTTTATTAATCCCAAACATTTGAATTTTTGGGAGTCAAAGGAGTAAAGGTCTTGGTAGGGCTTGGTGATCTCCAATCCTATTTCCTTCATAACAACTTTAGGCATGAAATTGTGTGAGTCCCCTAAGTCCATGAGATAGTTATTTAGGATCTTGTCATGGACATTTAAAGGTATGTATAATGATGGAGGGGCATCAGATCCATCCTAAATATGTGGACCCGCAGGAATGGTTGGGTTTTCATCTTGCAGAATAATTACATCTGTTATCACTGAAATTTCGTCCGCACAGGGTGACAAGAACTCCGCATCGTCAGCACAGAAAAAGAGTCATTCATAGCACAAGGATTAATTCCACAGCACAGCAAAAGGGTCAAAACTATGCAAAATGGCCAAAAAATTACAAAGCGCTATGCACCCACGGGGCACGCGCGCGCG
>ML779114.1:2537295-2558157 GCA_009831015.1 Picea engelmannii | reverse complement strand
TGGGGAGGCTGGTCAAAGACCTAATTGTGCCCTAAAGAGGCCCTTTTCACATTCAAAAGAGGTTGCATAATAACCCAATGCTTGGCTATAAAAAGCCATGAATGACCACCATTTTCTCAAGGAATTCTTCATACTGTTATGCTATTGAGATTGCTAGAGACTCCTTCTTTGGCAACACACATTGTAAGTTGCATTTCATAAGCTATTCACCCCTCTCTTGAGTGAATAAGATTGGAGTTCTTTCACCCACATTTCATCTTTCTTTGTAAGGAGAGAAATCAGTTGAGGGCCTCAAGAGCCTTCCATTGGAGAGGGAAGGGACCCAGGTCCTCTTTCTCCTTTGTGTATCTTTGGATTTCATCTATCAGACCAGCTTATACATTGGTGATATTGGTCCATTGTCATTTGTTTTTATTTTTTCCTATGCTCATAGTTTCATTTAGTTTTTGTTTAATTCTTGTTAATAGTTTTGTTGTTTTCTTTCTAACCTTTTACCATACAGCTGTCATGACTAGCAGAGCCCAACTAGGCATGTAAGCACTCACTTTTTGCTCATCAAATGACGAAAAGAGTGCAAACAACATCAGAAGTTGCAACGAAAGTAGGTGGCTACAGAACCTTCATAATGGATTTTTTGAAAGGCTCATTTTTCAACAATTATGAAAAAGGTACATGGATATTGATCTTTATCAACTTACGCTATAGGATAAAAAATACTTGTGTCCTATCAACTTTCTTTACTTCAGGGACAACAGGTTAAATGGAGGATGTTGGTAAGCTTTAGGAAATGCACCCTTGTTTGGATTTGGATTGGGAGGAGCTTCTATTGTTCTTTGTTGATCCAAGGTGGTGGCTTTGGGAGTGCCTTTTATAGGCCCCAAGTCATATTTATTTTGGGGATAGCCTTGAATAACTTCCTCTTCCCCTATCTCAATATCAAACTAATTTGATAGTTGTGCTACCTCATAATCTTGCTGCATTAAGTGACTGGTGTAAAAAAAAATTTCATTGAAAAGTACAAAAACATCATCCATAAAATCACTATATACATCCATCTCCTCAATCTGGTTGTTTTAGAAATGAGCTACTACTTTTTTATCATCAATATTCCTCCTCTCTCTTTGCATTATCTGAGGGGCATCATTCGACCTCCTAAACTGGTTTGGATTTATGTTCCTAGCTCCTTGAAAATCTCTTTTTGGTTGTTTAGATTCTCATTTCATCTTAGCTATTTCATATGTCAAATCCTTCAAAGTTTTGGTCATTTCATCAATTTTAGGATCATATGTGGTTGGGTTAGAGGAGGCAGGGGAATCCTCTCTATGTCTCTTCTTGTCTTTATCAGATCTAGTCCTTAACCCGTCTGATGCTAAGATGTTGGACTCAACCTCAATGGATTCTTCTTGCATGGATAACAATGTGGTGGATATTCTCTCCCTCAAAAGAAGAGAAAATTTTGCATCAAATGCATTGGCATAAGTGATCTTGGAAGAATCTTTGGTTGGTTTGATCTCATATGGAATCCTACTGTACATCTTATTGAATCTCTTGGTAAATTCTGAAATAGACTCACCATTCTTTCTCTTAATGGCCCCTAACTTATTAATGTAATAGAGATAATCTCTTATATCTCCTCATTGCTTTATGAAGGATTCATATAGTGCATCCATATCTTTAATGGAGGATGGAGGGAGATCCAAAAACCATTTCCTCACTTCCCCATCAAGGCTTTGTAGAAACAACCTCATCCACACATTTGCATATCCATCCCGTTAACAACCATTGTTTGGGAAATAGGAATCTGAAGATTGATTGGAGATACAAGGGTGGAAGTTGGACTGGATGATGAAGTAGAGGCATGAGTTGAAGGTGTTTGAGGTTCCTTAGAATTGTGATTCTTAGGGATAGTAAATTCAAGCTGCTTGTGATAATGGAGAAAAGTAGACTCTTTGGGTGAAACTTTACCCTTGAGGGATGAGGTATATCTCTACACTAAGATGGATTTTATTAGTTTCCTTTCTAGCTCAGAGACTATTATTTCCATATTAGTGGATTTGATGTGCTCATATTTGGATCTCTTGAGTCCTTTCCTGGGAGCCAGTATTTCTTTTTTGAAGATTACTCAATGGAGTCGTTAGGTGAAAGATGGCAGTCTGAATGTGTCTGATATTTGTTCACTATCAAAGGTCAGATTTGATCATTGTCATTCTCCCAGGGAAATATTTCTTCATTACTTCATTCCCAGGCAACGACACCAGAAGATGTTGGTCCTAAAGTCTGCACCTAACTGCTAAAGGGCAGAGCTAGGCCACATCAAGTTTTAGAATGGTTGGATTTTTTGGTTATTTGATTTTGTTGGTAAGTTGGAGGGTTGGTTTATGAAAACAAGAACATGATTGGGTTGGAAAAATGATATGGAAGAGGGTCCTCCTTGGATGGTGGCACACAAATGATAGGCAAGTGAGATAATAGAGGATAAAACACAGTGAAACAACAAACCATTCAATGAATAATCTGTTGTAAGAAGTTCAATACTTAAAATATTATTTCAAGGAATTAAACGTGTATAAAAAACACAATTACTCCCATAGGTTGTAGTAGAAACAAATATTCACCAAATAATTTGTTGTTTTATAGGTTTCACATTAGTAAGACAAGTTATACAATAACTAAAGGAAATGAAATGTACTTTGCACAAATAAAAAACTGCATTTAAGATAAGATAAAAACATATGTATATTTGGACAAAAACACACTGTCATCAAGAGTGTATTCACCAGGTAGAGATCTTTATCCATGCATAGAATAGGTTCAACTAGTTTGATGTATTGATATTCTTCCCAAAAACTGAACCCTCAAAACATACAAAAAATGCATATTTATCAAAATTGCAGAGGCTCTCATCCATCTGGAACTGAGGCTTAACTCTACATTATCAATTGAAGAACAACTTATTAACTTGACTAAATATTGTTGGAGTATAGTAATGTATACTTTGATATTGACTTAATAAAAATGAGTGGTTCATATTACACATAAATGACCATTTATTATGCCTTAATCTAAAAGACTCTTGCAATTAAACAACTAAAAAATGCTACTAGAAATGAAACTAGATTGATGCATATGCTGGACTAAATTGAAATCTAACAAAAAATAACTTGGAGTGACTGAACTAAACTCTATATCGAGAACTGGTGTCCATGTGCGTTGTTGGAGGCCATGTTGAAAAGTCAACAAGAAACATGTGTCTAATTTATTTTCCCCTTAAATAAATTAGACAATAAATATTAATCTATTATTTCATTCATAACTGAGTGAGTTGGATTTGTAATAGAACTATAAGTGTAGTTAAGTGAGTTAAGATCAGTTGTACTAGTTGTAACTAAACATGCACTAGTGAGAGTTCAGTTAATCATTGAACTCACATGCAACTGAATATTCACCACAGTTAACTACATCCATGTCAGATCCAGTGGAGACCCAGTTGAGATAACAGGTGAAAGGGACAGTTTGGCTATCAATTGTGATTTAATCACACATGCAGTGGATATGATTATAAGCATGTGAAAACTAGGCAATTCATTCAATGATTCGATCATTGTGAGAATTTGAATTGTAGGGATTGTGCATAGGAGGCAAGATGTCTGGACACAGGAATTGGCACATGTATTTGCTGATTTGTGTATGACAATGTGAGACGATTGTATTGTATTGAGAGCTCTTGGATTAGATTTTTGTATGAGATTGTTTCATGATTCATGATATACATAATATATGATAGTGGGGTTTTTAGCTTTACACTTTCTCGGTAAAACTTCTGTGTTGTGTGTTATTGATATTTCACTTTGTGATTGTGGTTGTGATCGTGGTTTAATTTTCCACAAGAATAATAGTAGAAGTGATTCTGTATTTAATAGTGGAGAAAATTGTTATATCATGAGAATTGCAGGAATACATTAAGTGTATCAAAATTTCTATATGGTATCAAAGCCACGGAGTCATGGAAGTGAGGCATGAACATTATTTCATTCTCGCAGATCCCGTCTCTAGCAGGGTGTGAACCTTAGTACTGAAAACTACGCTCATTTTCAGGAATAGTAATTCTCACACCCTAGACAAAGGCAGGGTGCAAACTTCATTGGCATTCTCGCAGGCTACAGTGGAGTAGGGTGTGAACATCCCTCACCCTACAGTGGAGTAGGGTGCGAACTTCCCAGGCAACTTCATAGGAAAATACACAGGCAGGGTGCGAACTCCCCTCACCCTACAGTGGAGCAAGGTGAGGGGAGTTTGCAGGCTACACATAGGTAGGGTGAGAACTTCCCTTGGGCTAATTTCAAGAGGGGTGTGAACCTCCCAGGGAAGAGGGATTGCAAGAGTTGAGTTTTGGGTTGGATAACATTCGAATTTGCAATATTTTCTTGGTGCGACACTTGATTCAAGATCAAAAATGTCTTTCAATGGCTTGAGGTTGGAGTATGCACTTGAGGGCAGCTCAAACTACATTTCTTGGAAGGATAGGATGGAAGCAGTACTCAAAGACAATGGCTTGAAGGGTTACATTGACAACGATGTTCCTAAGCCAGATGCAACAGATACTGCAAATCTCGATGCTTGGAAAAAGAAAGTAGCAAAGGTGAGGAGGATTCTGTTGGAGGGAGTACGATACCACATTGTCTCAAGTCTCCATGGGAAGACCACACCATATGCAATGTGGAAGGTTTTGACAGATCTGTTCCAAAACAATAGTGACCATAGGAAATTGGTGCTCAAAGATAAACTCAAGAAGATCAAGATGGAGAAAGGCGACACCATTCCTAAATATCTCACGAAGTTTGTCCAATGTCAAGATGAGCTTGGAAGTGTGGGAATAATAGTCACTGTTGATGATTTGGTGAGCTTGGCACTCCTAGGGCTTCCTAAGAGTTGGCACAGTTATCAAGACTCTGTCAATGCAAGGGAAAAATTGCCAGATTGGGAACGAGTATGGTCGGATCTAGTGCAAGAGGAGTTCAGGTGGAACACCAGAGATGGATCTTCATCAAAGCGTGATGATGAAGAGGATTGTGCTTTGACTTCCAAGGCAAGGAAAGGGAAAGGGAAGAAATTCCATCCAAAATCTGAGTCTAAAGTCAAGAAGTTGGATTTGTCCAAAGTGAAGTGTTTTCACTGTCATGAACATGGGCATCTCACTACTAACTGTCTACAGAAGAAGAAGAGCAAGATGGTTACTGGATTTGCAACTGGTGAGGCTCTTGTCTCACAATTTGAGCTTGATTTCTCTTTGATCGCATGCATGGCTTCAAGTGCATCGGGATCAGTGTGGTATTTGGATAGTGGCACTTCATTCTAGATGATGGGAGATAAAGAGTCTTTCATTGACCTGGAGGAGAAATATCTCAGAATGCATATAGAGATGGGAGATGATGGACGATAGAGTGCAACTATTATTGGTACCATTACCTTTCAGAGGGAGTCAAGTAAACCATTTCAATTGAAAAATGTTATGCATGTTCCAGGTCTAAAGAAAAACCTCTTCTCAGTCACAATGTTGGAGGATAGAGGCTATGATGTTGTTTTTAGCAGTGGTAAAGCCTACCTGCGACATAAAGCAACTGTTCAAGTCAAGAAGATAGGGATTCGAGTTAAGAATCTCTACATGCTAGAGATATATGGATGCAATGCCATGATAGTCAAGGTAGAAAAAGGGATGAGGGTGAATTATGGCATAGGATATTGGGCCATGTTCATCATGGAGACTTGAAGATAATGCAACAGATATCTACTGAAATTCCAAGGGGAACACTTGCTCAATTAGATCAGTGCAAGGGGTGCACCCTGGGGAAGTATGGAAAGTCCATATTTCATGAAAAGGAGAACCATGCTTTGGTGATCCTGGACATAATTCACACGGATGTGTGTGGACCATTCTCAGTTTCTTCAATAGAAAAACACAGGTATCATGTTATTTTTGTTGATGACTTTTCTTGTAAATGTTGGATATTCTTCATGCAGAAGAAGGATCAAACATTCTCAAAGTTCTGTGAGTTTAAAGCATTGGTGGAGAAAGAGTCGGGGAAGACAGTGAAGGCTCTAAGGAGCGATAATGGTGGAGAATAAATCTCTAACGAATTCAAATACTTTTGTAGCAGAGAAGGAATTCGAAGAGAACTCATAGCGCCTCATAACCCACAACAAAATGGGTTCGCATAGAGAAAGAACAAAATGATCGTGGGTGTAGCACGAGCGATGTTTCATGATCAAGGCCTACCAATGCATTTGTGGGCAGAAGCATGCAATACTGCAGTTTATGTGCAGAACTGTTGTCCTCATAGAGTACTTGGCATGAGTACACCTGAAGAAGATTTTACTGGTAATAAACCTGATGTTTCTCATTTTAAAATTTTTGGCTCTTCTATTTTTGTGCATGTGAACAAGGATGGCAAGAAGAAGTTGGAACCGACTTTTGAAGTTGGGATATTTGTGGGGTACATAGAAACACCCCATAATTATCGTGTGTATTTTTTGAACATTAAAATGAATGTTATGCGACGGGATATAAAATTCGATGAGGGGAAAGCCATGCGGTTGTCGCTTGAGAGCGAGCTAGACTTGCATGAAGAAGAGGAACTGCTGGTTCCCAAGGATGAGTCTCAAGATGTGGATCAGCCACATGAAGAGGTTCATGGAGTGGAGGAAACCACTCAAGCAGATCCATCCATTAGAAATGGCAGAAAGCACACCATGGAAGCTGATAGATTGAGACTAGATGTTGCACAGAATATAGGAGCTCCTATTTCACATCGCAGACAGAGATAGTCTCCTGATCGATTTGCTAGATACATGGCTCTCATGAGAAAATGTATCGTGATTGAACCATCTTCCTTTTAGGAAGCAGTGTAGGACCCCACTTGGGTTGATGCTATGGTAGAGGAGTATGACTCCATTGTCAAAAACAGTGTATGGGATATTGTCCCAAGACCGATTGATAAATCGGTGGTAGGTTCGAGATGGATATGCAAGGTAAAGCAAGATGATAATGGGAGTGTGGATAAATACAAGGTTAGGTTTGTGGACCGGGGCTTCTCACATATCGAGGGGATAGATTATGATGAGACCTTTGCACCTGTCACAAGGTACTCTTCCATAAGATCCATCCTTGCACTCTCAGCGCAGATGGGCTGGCGCATTCATCAGATGGATGTAAAAACTGTGTTCCTCAATTGGATCATTGAGGAAGAAGTGTACATTGAATAGCTAGAAGGTTTTGAGACCTTTGACTGAGAGTCACATGTGTGCATACTTAAGAGAGCATTGTATGGGCTGAAGCAAGCACCCCGTGCTTGGTACACTCAGATAGACAGCTATTTCATTGGATTGGGCTTCACCAAAAGTGAAGAAGATGCAAACCTATACCAAATTGTGGTGGAGGGTAAGATTTTAATCATTTTTCTTTATGTTGATGATTTAATACTTACTGGTGATGAGCAGTTGATACACTCATGCAAGGAGGACCTTGCAAAGGCGTTTGAGATGAAGGATTTGGGCCTTCTTCATTATTTCCTTGGATTGGAAATATGGCAGCGAGATGGTGAACGTTTTGTGTCTCAAGGAAAGTATGCAAGAGAGATACTAGGTAAGTTTCACATGGAGGGATGCAAATCCATGGATACTCCTCTTCCAGGAAACTGGAGGAAAGAGGATGCTACTTCTAGAGAAGTAGTGGATGCTACTATCTATCGACAGTTAGTGGGTTCGCTAATGTATTTAGTGAATACGAGACTGGACATTTGCTACACGGTTAACTAGCTAAGTCAAGCGATGGTTAAGCCTACCAAACTCTTTTGGAAGGTGGGTAAGCATGTCCTAAGATATCTGAAGGGAACATCTGAGTATGGATTATGGTACAGACAGATGGATGAGGTGAAGTTGCATGGCTTCACAGATGCAGATTGGGTGGGCAGCCCAACAGACAAAAAGAGCACATCTTAGTAACGATCTTAGTTTCCTAAGGTCATGCTAAACCTAAAACTTTGATGACACTTTGACTCAAAAGTTTTGTGCTTTATTAAAAGGTGACATGACTTCTTCCAATATAAGATAATATTCTTTTCCCGCCCATCTTTTTTTGTTTTTTCATAGTCAAATGAATTCTATGATACAAAGGAGGAAATGAGTGTCGCAAGTAGAAACTAGCTCGAGCAATGGAATATACCTATTCTCAATGCAAGGAGGTGCATGCGAGAGATGGACACTTTTGGGAATGTTTCCTCTTGGGTATAGGGTGTCAAGCTGCAAAGGATATAAACAAGGTTGTGGTAGGTTGATGATGCAAATTGTTGAGGTGATAGGCTTATAATGTGAAAGAGAGAACCGACAATAGGATCAATACTGTAAGCAAGAGAATGAGATGCAATTGCAACTTAACACCAAAAAATGTCCTTTTTCATGAATTTAGTCTACTTGGTTTGAAAAAGGGGTAAACTTAAACCAAATAGATGTCCTTTAAAATCCAATTTATGAGTGTGAAAGAGACAAGTTCACTCGACAATCTTTTCTCTTTTTGAGAGAGTTGGAAAAGAGCTTAAACCAGATTCATTGGAAGTCCCTATAGGTATAGGTCAACATGTGTATGTGTAAGAAATGAGGTTCAACTGTAAAGTCATGTAATAACTATAAGGGACTCCTAGTCCTATGGACAAAAATCTCTAGATGGGCATCGAATGGCGTAGAGGATCTAACTAGGGTACCCATGTTTGGTAAGTCTCTACCATTTAATAATGACACCTCTATTTGCAGAAATAATATTTTGTGTCGCTACTAAATGGGTTCGTACCTAAGGCATATGATATGCAATCATAGGATGATTCACATGTGAATAATGGATTGATGACCTATCCTATATGTTGGTTGACGAAAATACCTATGCAAAGTTACGAATAGGTGACATGGTGATAAAATGCGCAAGAATCCATGGATAAAACCACCAAAACCAACTCCATCCACTATCGTATTAGTCCATTAGGCCAAAAAAATATGCAAAGTGGGTAAAAATGTTCTATAAATAGTAAAAAAAAACCAGTTTTACTATACCATTTGTATTTTTTACCCAAATAGTGCATTTTGGACCAAATTGCCTCTGAATTCAATTGTTGATTGTGGGATCTATGAATGATGGAATCAACAACTGTCTGGATGAGGTAATTCATCTTGATCCTCTCTTTATTTCTAGTGGATTAAATTTTGCAATTCTGTCTCCTTTTTTGAGAATGTTAAGGTGCAACTTAGAAACTAGAGTATATGTTGGCTATAAATCATCGGGTTGTGTATACTCATACCTATATGCGATTGTTTGCAAAACAAACAATTTATAAGAAAACCTATACATGACTGTGTAAACTATAGCTCGCGTACATGTCTGTGGATAAGTTTTTTAAAATGTTTCTAACTCAAACAATGGTTTGAATATTTCAGGATGGTGCTAGAGTGGAAATAAAGAGAGCATGTAGAGGTGGATGCTACAGTGGAGAGAGATAACAGTGCCCATATGGCCTTAAAATATGTGGGCTATACAATTTTTGGGCTAACAAAGGTATGAGGGCTCAAGTGAGACTTCTTCATTTGCTAGTGAACTACTGAGATCCATATACTGAGACCTTCAACCTTGATGGACAACCATTGAGGATTGAAGTTGAGGACATATACTTCTTGACATGATTTTCATGTCGAGGTGAGGTGGTAAAACTCAAATCCCGGGGATCTGGGAGTGGCATGAACACAGAGTATTACATAGCCACTCATTGCATTGTAGGGACCGAGAAGGTAGGGAGCCATCTTCCGATCAAAGCAATCAACAATCTGAGTCTCAATATTGTTGTCCTAGTGTTGACACAGATCATAGGGTTGGCCTCTTTGCACCAGGAATTGAGGCCACTTATGTTGTATTCAACGGAGTTCTTGTGACCCACAGTTTACGACTAGTGCACCTCACTACTGGACAACATGAAGAGCCAACGGATAGACTGCAAACTAGGTATAAAGAGGAACTTCGGGTTCGATTCTATCCTGTGTAGTTTTTTTTTCGAGTGGGTTCCAGGCTTAGTCCCTAGAGTTGAGATTGTTCTTCATGGACCTCACGATCTAGCCATGGCACATTGGACTGAGGTGATGAGGTGGTAGGGAGGTTCTAAGGTGTCAACACCCTACAAAAACAAGTTTTTCTTCCAGTGGAGTCGACAGGTGATGGCTATGGAGGACTACCCTTATGCAAGGATTGAATTCAGAGGATATCTGAACATGCCGTTAGCACTAGGTTCTGCCTACAGAGACATAGGTATGCCAAAGTTTTCGAATATTTCATTTTTTTTGTATTTTTTTATAAGAAAACAAAAATGGATGATGTCAAGTACTAAATAAACATGAATGTGATGCAAACATGGGTCCAATTCGACCAGACGGACTTCCAAAACACCGATGGAGGCACTAGGGGCATGAGCCAGTGGGAAGGGATGCTGATAGAGTGCTTCAAAATGTGCAGGGAAACCTGTCTCGTTTGACGCAAAGGATTCCCATGGTTCAGGTAGAGGATCTGTTGGAGGCAATGTAGCGATATATGGTAGGTGTGCCCTATGCTTGGGTATGACTCTTTTGGTATATTGCAAACGCCATAGTATTCTATCATGACACACATCCAGTGCCACAGGTGTAGATGTCATGACTATTGTATGATCGGTCGTATATGTATTTTGAGGGTGTTAGCCTCAATTTTGTACTATAACATCATATGTTTTGGAGAGATGAAATATATAAAACAATTGATCTTCGACTTTACTTAAATAACAATGTGTATATCGAAGAAAGTGTTTTCTTTGCTTTAGTTATGTGACAAATTCCAATATAAAAAAAAATTAGCATATGCATCAGATACATAATTAGAACTTCTAGGTATGTGATGATAAGTAATAAAATCAAAATGTCGTTCCAAAATTCGTACCCGTAAGAATCATCGGAGTAGAGTAGGGTCTCACACACGGTAACTGTCGCTCAACTGACATACTACTAACTGGGAGTCCAAGTGAACTTCTAAAGAGTGAATACCATGTGAAATGGCATTGCACAAAAGTTCTATAACATCACTATATTCAGCCACATTATTCGTGGATGGACCTAGGAAAATGCCACCTGAATACACTAGTATACCCTCGGGTGAGTAAAAAACCCAAGTGTTGGAAGCCAAGTTCCATGTATGACGACTAGATCGTCTATGAATCTTAAGTAGACTGAAGACTTCATTGACATATGTTAACCAAGGGAAAACTCGATAAGCAAGCTGAATATACAAAGGAGGGAAAATATATATACACTAAAATTCATTAGTATACAAAGAGTTATGCCCAAGCTTGGGGCTCAAGCGTAATATATTTTCAAATAGAGCCCATTTGTGGGCTCATCTAGCATGTTCCCTTCATAATCTTCTAATTCATAGGCTCCTTTTTCTAAGACATGTCGCACAATATAGGGACCGTGCCACATGGGTTTGAACTTGCCTGCCCCCAATGGTTCTTTGGCTTGGTCGAACAGAAGGACCAAGTCACCCTCAACGTACTGTCAAGGAAAGAAATAATTATCATATTGGACCTTGACATGTCTTTTATTTACTTCGATAGTCATGGAGGTGTCTCGACACTTCTCATATAGATTCTCTAGGTGTATGAGGCATTGCTCGAGATCAAAAGTTTCAGGTAAGAGCGTGACTGCCAATATAAGAGAAGGGATTTCACATTCAATAGGTAGGATCGAATCCATACTGTGCACTAACGGGAAAGGAGAACAACTGGTGGAAGCCTTAACTGAGGTTTGGTATGCCCAAAGTGTTGGATAAAGCATGATATTCCAGTAAGATTTTTTCTGGCTGACAATTTTTCTACAAAATGGTCTTGAGAGACTTTTTCACGGCCTCTACTTGTCCATTTTTTTGGGGGTAGTAAGGGGAATAATGACCATGTCTAAACCCTATTTTTGATGCTAATTCTTTCATCATTTCATATTGAAAGTAACTGCCATGATCAGTGACAATCTCACTCGGGATTCTGAACCTGGATATAATTTGATTGAACACGAAGAAAGCAACAGCCTTACCATCGAATTTAAATGTATGCATGGCCTCAAACTACTTATTAAAGTAATCTAAAACCATGATAATGGGTTGATTCCCCCCAGTCGAAGTTGGGTTTCAATCCACAAAATCCACCCCCCGCTTGGTGAAGGGACCGACAATAACGATTAGATGGAGAGGGGCTAGATGCGAGCGCATTTTCCAAGTGAAAACCTAGCAGGGGTGACACTTATTAACCACTTCGATGCAATATTTAAAAAAAGGCAGCCAAAAATAATTTGCTCGTAAAATTTTCTGGGTTGTTGCAAGATCGGATAGATGACCACCACAAGCCCCACTGTGGCATTCATTCAAAATAGACTCATCTTCTTCGTGAGTCAAGAAACAACGCAAGATATTGTCTACTCCTCGGCGATACAAAGTATCACTGGTGATAAGTTAGTTCTTGTCTTGGTATCATATATGTCGTCGGTCATCTCTCGAGAGATGCTGGGGGAACTTCAAAGTTTGAAGTTAGAGAACAATATATCCATACTAGGGTTCTGACGATGAGACAAGGAAAATGTGTTCATACGCAAATGAATCGACATGAATAAAATCCTCATCTAACCAAGGGAAGTTGAATATTAACTCTGCAAACACTAGTGATTTCTTGGATTTCGTGGAAATGAAGTCGAGATCAAATTCTTGTAAAATTACAATCCATTTATTGTATTTCCCCCTTATGATACACCTAGTAAGGAAATATTGAAATGGATTGACATCAACAACCATAGTAGTTTTTCAAAGAAATATATAGTGTCGTAAGCATTGAAATGTGTGTGACAACCAAAGCTAGATTTTCAACATGATAATATTTGCATTCAATACCAACTAAATTTCAACTAAGATAGAAAATGATGTGCTCATAGATCTCGTCATCCTCTTGAACTAACACCATACTAATCGTCTCTTCAAACATGGAGAAATAAAGAAAGTAATCTCTACCGTATTCCAGAGACTTTAACAGAGGCATCAATACCAAGGCTTTGTTCAAAGCATCGAAGGATTCCTAGGCTCACTCATCCTAGATAAAAGGAGTGTCCTTATTTAAGAGACACATGAAACCCTTAGTAATATTGGCATAGTTCACTATAAACCATCGTAAAATGTTGGCTTTCCCCTGTAAACCTTGAAGTTGACGAATAGTGCACGGGGGAGGCAATCGAAGTATTGCATCAACCTTTAATGGATATACCATGATCCCAACCTCAGAGACTAAAAATCCTAGAAGTTGACCTGAACTAATGCAAAAGATGCATTTATGAGGGTTCAAACGAATGTGATAATGGAGATATCTTTAAAAAACTAGTTGAAGGTGTTTAGGGTGATCCACTCTCTTACGAGAGAGAGCAGCTGGATCATCGAGATAGGATTCAACTATATGCTTGATATTATGAAATGTGAAGGTCATAGCTCATTGGAAGGTTGATCCGGCGTTCTTAAGGCTGAAAGGAATTTTCTAATATGCGAATGTACCCCAAGGACAAATAAATGTCATCTTATGTTGGTCCTTGGGCTTAATTTGAATTTCGTTATACCTTGAAAATCTGTCCATAAAATAAAAAATTATGCTTCCTGCACATTCATCAAGAATGTGATCAATGAAGGGCATCAAAAAGTTGTCTTTGGGACAGGCCTTATTCTAGTCACGAAAATCCATGCATACGCAGATGGTTCCTTGATTTTTATTCATAGAAATGGGATTGTATACCCATTTAGTCAAGGGAACTGGGTAGATAAAGCCAACGTTAATCATTTTTCTACCTCTACCTTAATAGCAGGGGCCTTCCTATGATTGACAAATCTAAGTGTTTTTCAAACAGGCTTAGAATTAGGGTAGGTTTTAATCTCATGTTCAACAATTCGAGGGTTGATTCCTGGAATCTCTTCATATGACCAAGCGAATACATCACAAAATTATTTGAAGAGCTCGGTGTAGATCAAAATTTCTTCCGACAAACAATATGCACCGATGTATACATTTTCAAACTTGTTAGGAATACGCGATATATTGATCATGACGGTGGGAGATATACTCGCCATGTTTCCTTTGGCATAAATGTCATGTGTATCAATTGGAACTATGACATGACCGACTATCTCGCTCAAGGTAGATCTAAAATCATCTTGTTCGATTCTAGCAAGTTCTAGTAGAAAATAAGAGTGATGGTGCATATCATCCCATGGATTGTTAGAACCATTCATGGCCTCTACGATAGCTTTATACGAAGGTAAAGTATCATCGAGGAAGTCACATGAACAAGACAATGAAGTGGTCCACACGGTCTTGAGAACATTGAACATGATCCTCCTTGTCCATCTACGAGGTAACATGATTTGGATTGGTGGAAGAGTGAAGAACAACCTGATACGCTATCTCTACTACCAATAGTGGCATGGCCATTCTAGTATGTGACTGACCTTTACAATATGCATTCAAGGAAGGAAGGGTCCAAGGATCATTAAAATATGAAGTGTGGAAAGGAACATACCTCATTGATGAAGCATACCTACTGGAAATGTCGTATATATGATGAACCGATGTCATGAAGTTGAAGGTACCCATAAGGGATGAATACATTCCAATGGAAATATTCTCAGTTTCTATTTGAGAATCATCGATCACGAGGATCAACAGTCCAACCAATGCGTTGGGGATAGCATACGTAAAGGATAACTGGTCGATTGTCACTATATTTCCATCATGAGGAAAGAAAAGAGTGCGGAAGACAAACGATACAATTGCAATCATAGAATAAGTCCAATTGTGTCCTAGTAACAATTTATATCCAAGGGGCACATCAACCACCTCGGCATCCACCTCTACCATCTTACCACCTAGCTAGATCAAGAAAGAAGGAATAATACCATGAGGGTGGAAGGAACGACTGTCAAAATAAGTCAACATGGCTGGATATTGAGAAAGGGTCGAAGAGCCGAGGGATTTCCAACAGACCAGGGACATCATGCATGTTGCAGCGCCTTCATAAAAAATAGTACATTTGATGGTATACTTTAAGTAACCCATGTGGATTTGGAATTCCACATGGTAAGGCAAGTGAGGCTTCACATCTGTGACGTCAAACTTGATAACTTTATAGCCACATGGATCTAGATCTCCTAACACATATAACAAGGCATTCCTCTATGAAGGACACGTCTGGAGTACCTCTAGAGCTGACATCACATAAGGGGTTTGACCCAGATCCTCAACAATAGAGTAATTATGGGCGGCTCTAGAATTAGGATTGTGGGTAGAGCACTTGAGTACTCCTTTCGGAATACGAGGCAGGGGCTCTAGTTTTTAGATATGTAAAGGCGTCTTCGGAGGAGGGGGAGACTCTAGACCATGTATAGTGTGTGAATAATTGTAATCGCGAGACCAAGTGGATATATTAAATTCACATTTAACCATATTGATGCATGTATGGTCACCGTCTTGTGTTGATGGGTTTTGACTCCCACTTTTTTCATTTCCAACATTCGAGGAGTTTGAGGCCATGTGGTGATTATGTGGAAAATGATTGGTCAGCGCAATGGGCGATAGAGATAAAATCCTCGTAGCTTCCACAATTTTGGGGCATAAGTGGTGTTGGAACACATATATTTTTATAAACTTTAGACTTTAAATAGTTTTCATTCTCGTTTAAATAAAAACAATGCACGCTTGATCCTCACCGTTGATGAAATATTCCATCAAATCAAACGATCCTAATCTCTTAGAAGTTATGGAGTCGCCTATTCATTAAAAAATCAAATCACTAAAGAATACATTCGAAATGTCGGGTTTCGGAGTTTCGTGATGCAATCATTTCAACATGCATCAACTCCAAAGTCCCGATATCCGAAATCGCGAAACTGTCTTAAGCATTAAACTAGATTAATTAAGAATTAAAAATGATTAACGGTTAATTAATCATATCACAATTTTGTGTTTTAGGGATCCTGCCTCGAGCGACTATCAAAGTCCCGATATCCGAAATAGAGAAACTGTCTTAGGTTAATCATGATTATTTAAAAGGGTTAAACATGATTAAAATTAACTAATCACATTGCGATTTTGCATTTCAGAAGTCATACCTTGAAATGTTATAGGATATCCTGAGGTCTGAAATTATGAAATTTACTTAACGATAAGTGTGATTAAATGGTGCATTAATGATGATTATCATGTGATTAATCCTCCACTGAATAATGACTTGGATAAATTCAAATTTCATTTGTGCTTTTTCCGAAAATTGATGACATTAATAATTGATTTACAACAATCATTCCAAATGAGATCCTGGACCACCACCTAAATCTTATTCATTAAGGAAAGTAAATGTTTCGTTAGTAGAGGTATTCGTTAATCAATGCAATTAAAGGAAAAGGGTATTGAATTTGAATTTCATTGTGCATTTTTACTGAGCAACAAGTTTTCAAGATAAAGAATTTTGTGCATTCCCTGTGAACAGAGAGCAGAGTTTTGTGGCTTGATACCATGGCTCCATGAAAAGAAACTAAATCTCCCGGTGAAAGTTTGAACCATAACACATATGTCCTTTTCGACACCTCGCCCAAAATCATAGACAACATTAAATCTTGGACGCAAGTATTTAGTATTATACAATATGAATTGGTCAATTGCCCAGATGATTCAGGTGATGAGGAGACAGAGACCATGGCTACCAAATACAAAAATATGGCCCAATCAGAGTTACATAAGATAGAAACGAGGCCTAGACTCCTGCCTTACAATGATATGGTTGGTTGGGCACTGGAAAACGTTGATATCCCGACCAGGACCATCTTCAATTCACAAAAGGTCGCAATTGGGTCTTTCCGACTAGAACATCTACAAGTACTGTACAAATTGTCTCCAACACCTAATTTCATTTACAATGCGAGTTTCCTAGTAGACTTTGACAAGAATGAATGTGTTCAATATGGAAAAAACCTTCCCGACTTAATTAAGGATTGGTAATATTGCACTTAGAAGTTCAAAGATGACTCCCATGGTGTATACACAGTCTCTTCACTAGAGACTCACATAATGTATATAGAAATGATGATGTGTAGACTCTATGGGAGGGAAAACACATCCCATTTCTTGTTACAGTGGGTGCCTATTATGCACACAATGGAAGAGGGGTATTCTTTTGATTGGGGCAAGATGTTGTCAAACAGTTTGGTTAGAGAGATTACATGATACCAGTCATGGAAAGCTAAGGGGAAACCTCCCCCATTCTTCATGTCGGCTTATATCATGGATGTCATCTATTTTATGACACATTTTCCTCTAATGGGATGGAAATGGACTCCAACTAGTGTTGAGCCCATACATGTTTATCATTCGAAACTCTAGGAGGATAAAGAAAAAGATTTATTCTATGAAATCTACAACTGGGTGGTGGTGCCGATGCATACCGTTATATATGGTTTCCCACCTCCCAAGATTTCTGAAAAAATATTGGATAATCTAGGCAAGATAGATGACTGGTACATTGAAGAGCATTTCTCCTATATTAGGGTTTTTAGTTGTTCAATTCCTCCATATGCTCTACCTGAATTTTTACCAGATCAATTGGTTTGTTGCAAAGTAGCACATCAAATTGTGCACGGTGGAATTAGTAAGTTGTTGAAAGAAGTACAAAAAAGAGTATGGCCTGCCTTCCCCTGCATATTGGTATGTTTTCTCTGCTGGATTTCGGCCATTCGAATGTAGAGGCTGTGGCCTTGAAAGAAATCAAGCTGGTCAATATTGAATTCAAGAAGCATGATCTGTTGAAGATTGTAGGTGATCAAATGGCCCTCTACAATTTGGATATATATGAACATGAAGATTCTCCTCAAGACAAAGTCTTCTGAAGAGAAAGGTCCTATCAGGAGGTCTTGAGTCGAGTTCAATCTCTGGCTCTAGAAAAATTGATCGAGTTTTGTAACTTCCAGAAGCATTGAAGAAATAGACTTCCTAATGTATTGTAGGGAGAGACCCTAATAACTCCAGCTACACAACAAGTTGAGACCCAGAGCTTGGAAATAGGGATCTCTAGTAAACAGGATGCTCAAGAAAGTTTGGAGAAGACAAAGGTTTTGACTCAGAAGGAAGACACCACATTGACAGATCCACCAAGCAATCATGTTGAAACTCAGACTGAGGCCTTAATAAAAAAGGGAGAATAAAATCCATTTTCCACACTGGATAAACCAGCTACTGACACAGCTGGTAAGAAACCATCCACTGAGATAAGTAGTGCTATCCAATCTGTTACACCCTTATAGTTCAGTAGAAGAAAGCTGAGTGAAAATGTTGTATTCATAAAATATCTTATACCTATTTCGGTAGAAGAGATGCCTCCTTAGGAATTATTCTTTAGTAAGAAGAGAAAGGAAGTAGTAAGGAGAGAAACCCATCAAAGGGATGGTGCCACTGTCAAGAAGAACAGGGTTCTATTGGATGGGAAGACCCTAGAAGAAGAATACTTTGATATAGATGTTGTAGGCTCGCTGAGAGATTTTGCAACAACAAACCAGTTTTCAATGGGAAACACGAAGGAGAAGTGGAAGCAGAAGGATCTCTTGGTGAGCTAGTTGCAAGAAAAATTAAATACTGTAGAGAAGGAAGTCAGGAGCGAGATGAACAATAGTTTCGAGAAGATTATATTTTGTGATACGTAGGAAATCCTGCAGCTCAAATCCAGTCTCAATGAAATTCACAAGAATGCACAGACGAGTAGAGAATGGGCCTTTTAGCAAGGAGAGCTGGTAAAAAAACTACAGGATAGAATAAACTCGACTGAAAATATAGTTGTAGATATGATAGTTTTCCAAGAGAAGGCATTGGAGGTGCATGAGAAGCTAGGATAAACACAACAAAGCTTTTTCACTAAGGAAGAATTTGTCCAAAACCATTTTCGGGTGGTCGATCAATCCTTAAGAAACATTGGTTTAAAGGAGAGAGAGGTTAGTGTTGCTTGGGCCACTTTCCAAGAAGAAATTGTGGCATCGACAAGAGAAGGAGTATCTATGGTCTCCAGATTGTCTCCCTTAGAACAAACCAGAGGTGATATTATACTGAAGACCTGGGAGACTAACATAGATGAAAGTAAAATAAAGGCTAAGGAATTGAAGAAGGATTGTGAAGAAACTTTTCATTCACTCGACAAAGAGTCATTAGGCCTTAGAAAAGACAATATCTCTAAAGTCTTGGGAAAAGTTGATATATCCAAGCATCAACTTAATATCAAGAAAAACATGGAAGAGGCTTGGGTAGAAATCTTGCAATTAAAATAGATTGATATTACTTAGATAGATGTTAATATTATGGTAGCTTCGGGAGGTATGAACCTCTATTGTGACCTATGACGAGATTAGAATACTCCGGAAGGAAGCAAAGAAATTAAGGAAACCCTAGACAAGTTGTCAGCTGCAAAAATATATTTAAAATGAATTTATTAGTACCCAGAAGGAGAAGTTGGCCCCAATAAGCCTGCCCAGACTACTATAAATACAGGGCATCAGTTCTCATTATTCACATATTAGTAGTTGCAGAGAGAGCTAAATATGCGTAGGTGTAGTGGCAGTTTTGTGCACAAGTCTCTAGGAAAGTGTGTGCTAGCTTCTCGGAGGGAATATCTTATCATCTTGGTTTCTATTCTTGCTTGGTGCATTAGCCTCTCTTGGCTATTGGATTGCTACCAGGATTCTCTTCTCTGTCAAGGTAAAGGTGCTTGGAGGGTGGCTTCGACCTATGGTTGGGTGATGAGGTTATTGTCAATGGTAAAATGAGCACAATATTATATATTCTAATAGGTTATGGGCCCACACCTCCTTCATTCAGCCTAAAACATTGGAAGGAAGCATAGACGCTAGGATATTGAGATGACTAAGGAATTGCTGCTAGGGTTACTAGTAGGAGAAGCTTCCAAAACACTGCAGCTAGGGTTAATAGTAGAAGCAGTTGCAGAAACCCTAAAATATATGATCCGACACCTTGTGATGGAGCATCTTGCTCAAGAAGAATATATTCAGATGCACCCTAGCCCAGTGCACCTCTTGGCTCTCTTAGAATACATAAATGATGAATTTGAAGTTTTGGATCAAGTCATGACCAGTTACTAGTCAACCGAAGACATGTGTGAAACAATCAGTCTTTTACACTACTCAGCACTTACTGGGAGAATTGAAGATGACATGTGGATAATCGATAGTGGAGCTTCTAGGCACATGACAGGAGATCAAGCCAGACTCTCAAATCTAAATGAGAGAAAGACATCGTATAAAGTAGATCTTGGAGACAAAAGCACTTACCCTGTCGAAGAATTTTTACAAGCCTTTGTCAAGTTGGAATCAGGTAATCATGTTCACTTAAGGAATCTTTTATATGTACTTGGTTTAGAAAAGAATCTTGTATCAATATCATGTCTAGAAGACAAAGGAAATAGAATAGCCTTCGTGGATGGAAAGTGTTGTAGGAAAATCTGCCTGCGGACAAGTAGATCGACCTCTAAGGCTTGACCTTAACCCTAGATAGAAAAGTGCTTATCATGGACACCGAATTTCTTTCGAATCTATCTAAGCCTAACGCATGAGAAGGAAGAGTAACAGAAGTACCTTTTAACCGACGTTTGTCCCTGCACGCTCTGAGTTGCGCTCCAATCCTTTGCTTCTCGTTGATGTCTGTGGACAAATGAAGATACGACCACTTCCTACTCTATTGA
>ML779114.1:2495543-2537195 GCA_009831015.1 Picea engelmannii | reverse complement strand
TGTGATGTCGCCATTAGGGTAACATAATCCAACAGTATTGACGACACCCTTTATAACCCACTTGTGACATTTGCGACAAGTTGTATAGGAGTTGCGACACTTGCGACAAGCGAGAGGTATGTGCGACACTTATCCAGTTGAGTCATTTGGATGTGTAACAGAAAGGTGTTATCATGGCATAATAATTCCAGCATAGAGGATGCTAGGGTTATTGGAATTCATGAAGGAAATCTGTATAGACTACTAGAAAAAAATGAAGAAGCTCTAGTACATGATGAAGTCAACCCTAATTAGCTTTAGAATAGAAGGTATGCTCATATCAATTATCAAGCATTACCTTTTCTCAGAAAAATGGTTGAAGGAATTCCAGAATTGAAATCTACACATGAAGGAATCTGCAAGGGATGTGCCCTTGGGAAGAATATCAAGAAACACTTCCCAAGCAACAACAACAGATCTAAGGAGATCCTAGATCTAATACACTCAGATGTTTTTGGTCCAATGCCAGTCAAATCTCTAGGAGGATATCTTTACTACATAATCTTCATAGATGACTATTCAAGAAAGACGTGGCTATACCTACTAAAGACAAAAGATGAAGTATTCAGCAAGTTCCAAGAATTCAAGGTAGAAATAGAAAACCTCACGAACAAGAAGATCAAGACATTAAGAATAGATAATGGAGGAGAATACACCTCAAAGGAGTTCATTGCATTCTGAAAATCAACAAGGATTAGGAGGGCGTTGATTGTCCCTCATAATCCTCAACAAAATGGTGTAGCAGAAAGAAAGAACAGATCTATTGAAGAAATGGTAAAAGCCTTATTGAACGATCAAGGTCTATCCATGTTTCTATGGGGAGAAGCAACAATGATGGAAATATATGTACAGAAAAGAATCCCTCATCGTATATTGAAGGAAATGAGACTAGAATAATCCTTCTCAGGTAAGAAACCTAACGTGGAAAACCTAAGAATATATGGATGTCCAGTTTACTTTCATATTCCCAAAGACAAAAGGAATAAACTAGAACCCTCGGGAAAGAAGGGGATATTCATGGGTTATAGTGATTCATCCAAACCCTATAGAATATATATTCCAAAACAACACAAGATCAAATTTAGCAGAGACGTAACATTCAATGAAAGAATGGCCTTCAGAAAATCAATCGAAGAAATTATAGAGGAAGAAGAACTTGAAGAACCTAATGAAGAAAACACAGAAAACGAAAATAATGAAAAGGATCAACCTGATCATCCTATGGAGCCATGTGAGAACATTGATTCAGATATCATAACAAATACCAAGAAACGACCAGATTGGGTTGAAGCTACATTACAAGATGCAGAAAGACTCAAGGTTCCAGAAGGAACACTCAGAAGAGTAAAAGACCAAAAAGATTCTCAAGTTATGCAACATACATGACAAAGCTTCTAGATGAAAAACCTACCACATTTAAAGAAGCAGTCCAAAAGGGACAATGCAAAGAAGCTATGATGGAAGAACATCAATACATTATGAAAAATGAGGTATGGGAAATTGTACCTAGACCTAAAGAAAAATTAGTGGTAACCTCAAAATGGATATACAAGATCAAACATGCAGTAGACAGAAGCGTGGATAAATACAAGGCAAGAATCATTGCCAGAGGGTTCTCCCATAAGGAGGGAGAATATTATGACAAAAGCTTTGCTCTGGTGGCTAGGTATACCTCCATCAGAGCTATCATATCTCTTACTGCTTCCATGGGATGGAATCTACATCAGATGGATGTAAAGACAACTTTCCTCAATGGAGTTGTTGAAGAAGAAGTGTATATTGAACACCTCAGGGATTAGAGGTACATTCCAGAGACACTCACGTTTGCAGATTGAAGAAAGCTCTATATGGACTCAAGTAAGCTCCAAGGGCTTGGTACGCCAGAATGGACAACTATCTAACAAGACTTGGTATCTCCAAGAGTCATGTAGATCCAAAACTTTATTACAAAGTCATGGATAACACACCTATGATTCTACTATTATATGTTGACGATCTATTCATAACAGGTGAAGAATCTCTCATTATCCAGTGTAAGAAGGAATTAGCTTCTAAGTTTGATATGAAATATCTAGGTCTCATGCACTATTACTTGGGATTAGAAGTATGGCATAAGCGTGGTGAAGTATTCCTTAGACAAGGAAAGTACGCAATAAAGATCCTTCAGAAGTTTGGAATGATGGACTTTAAGTCCATGGACACTCCTATGAATGCGGATATAAGAAAAGTAAAAGACCCAGATTCTGATCCAGTAGATCCATCTCTATATCGACAACTAATTGGATCATTGATGTATTTGGTAAATACTCGACCAGATATATGCTTTGCTATAAATACATTAAGTCAGTTCCAGGTGGAACCTAGACAAGAGCATTGGATAGCTGCAAAGCATGTCCTAAGATATATTTGTGGGACAATAAACTATGGCTTGAGATATACCGCATCCAGTGATATCAAACTTCATGGATTCACAGACTCTGATTGGGTAGGAAGTGCAAAAGACAGAAAGAGCACTTCAGGTATGTGTTTTAGCTTGGGCTCCGCTATGATATCTTGGGGTAGCAGGAAACAAAAGTCTATCGCACTCCGCACAATAGAAGAAAAGTATATGGAAGTATGTGAAGCATGCATAGAAGCAGTATGGCTAAGGAAGTTAATCTCTGATTTATTTGATTAGATTCTAGAATCAACCATAATATATTGTGATAATCAGAGTTTTATAAGATTATCAGAACACCCCGTGTTTCATGAAAGGTCAAAACATATTGACATCAAATACTACTTTATTTGAGATAAAGTTCAAGAAAGATAGGTAAAGCTCGAGTATATACCCACTGATGAGCAGATAATAGACATCCTGACAAAACCTCTATCCAGAATTAAGTTTGCATATTTCCGAGAGAAGATGGGGATCGTGGAAATAACTCCCTTAGCTGAAAGGGAAGACTCTCCAAGTTAGGAGAAAGCACTGAAAAATATTATTGAAAACATTTATTTTTGTGACTAAATGACTCTCCAGATTAAGAGGGAGCACTGAAAATATTATTTATCTTTGTAATTGAAAAATGGTCCAGATTGGATAGATTCTTTCTTGTTCGGAAAGTGGATTGAGATTTCTGACGGACAGTGACTTTCCATTGTGGTTAACATGGGAAGTAGTCTGATTGTTGATGTATCATAGACATCGACTTCCCATTGTGGTTAACATGGGGAGTGGTCTAGGGAAGTCTCTCTTCTTGAGGGTTACTCAAGAAGACTAGCCCGCCTCGCCGGACAACGATTTCTCATTGTGGTTAACATGAGGAATGGTCCGTTTTGGAGGTTGATACATGACAGTCTTTTCTTCTTGTGGTTAACAGAAGAAATGGTCCAGACAGTCATTCCTTACGGTTTATACATTCTCTCCAGGGTGCACTTTGATTAGTGTTGGAGGAATGGCCCAGGGTGGGGAATGGTCCAGGCTCAACAATCAGGGATAATCATTCCTTAGGGTTTATACATTCTCTCCAAGGTGCACTTTGATTAGTGTAGGAGGAATGGCCCAGGGTGAGGAATGGTCCAGGCTCAGAAATTAGAAACAATCCTTCTTCCTTGTTTGAGAAGAATAGGGAAGATAGCCCATTGTTGATGTTCTATACTGAGGGAAAATATTCTTCCATATCTCACATATGTGAGTGAAAGATTGGCCTAGATGATTCAATTTATTTTAACAATATATTTTTGTGCAGGTTGGCATAAGATGATTGTTATGGAGACTGCCTGTCTCTAGATAGTAGAGATATACTACTGTGGTGGATATGTTTCACCGGTTGTGACTATGTTTCACACTTTGAGTAGTTATGTACTACCATGGATAGACACAGTTGTGTTCTATAAATTAAATTTGTACCAGTTGTCATAGGAGATTATCTAGTTGGATAATGATGATGGTGCTTGTGTTGCTACCAGTTGAATGGTCTGTTGTGCTCAAGAACATACCTCCCTATCTAGGATGGAGTGTTAATATTATGGTAGCTTTGGGAGGTATGAATCTCTATTGTGACCTATGATGAGATTAGAATACTCTGGAAGGAAGCAAAGAAATGAAGGAAACCCTAGACAAGTTGTCGGCTATAGAAATATATTTAAAATGAATTTATTAGTACCTAGAAAGTGAAATTGGCCCCAGTAAGCCTGCCTAGACTACTATTAATATAGGGCACCGGTTCTCATTATTCACATCTCAGTAGTTGCAGAGAGAGCTAGATCTGCGCATGTGCAGTAGCAGTTTTGTGAACAAGTCTCTGGGAAAGGTGCACCAGCTTCTAGGAGAGAATATCTGATCAGCTTGGTTTCTATTCTTCCTTGGTGCATTAGCCTCTCTTGGCTATTGGATTGCTACCAGGATTCTCTTCTCTGTCAAGATCAAGGTGCTTGAAGGGTGGCTTCAGCCTATGGTTGGGTGGCGAGGGTATCGTCAATGGTAAAATGAGCATAATATTCTATATTCCAATAATAGATAGGTGCCTAGTGAAGCCCATTTTGCAACTATAGTCTATAGTTTCAGAAGATAGGAGAATGGAAGATAGATTGCCTCACTTAGAAAAGAAATTATATATGTTTGAGGCAAATGATTTAATAGAGCCGTCCAAATTGGTGGTACAATTTGTGGGCATGTGTGTCAAATGTGTTGAGAAGGGAAAAGGAAACACTTCCAGGAACCAATGAGATAACCTGTACACATCATTTGTACAGATCATGATTAGAATACCAGTTGTTTTTGAGCTGGAGAGAAAGAAGGAAAAACTCCTCCGCAAGCATAGAGAAGAGACAAGGGAGATGCAAGTGAAGCATTTCAAATTTTACTAGTTTAGAAATAAGGGGAATTCCAACTGCTTAGGGTTGAGAACCTTTTGTATAAATACAAGTTTCAAATATTGAACAAGGGGTTGCTTCTTGCCGAATGTAATTAAGATAAAATCTCCTTTGTGAGAATTAATACAAGCGTAGATAGAGATTCCAATCTTTGTGTAGTCTGAGTTATGTTTCCACTTTGTACTCCATATTTCTCATTTCTTTAAATGTCTCTTTGATAAGTGAGTGTTTACAATTTAGTAACACAACTACTATAATCACACCAAACCGGTTGTTCATTAAGCAAGCAATTTTTCCTCTGTATTTGCTGTTAGTAAATACAAGACCTGTAAGCTACTTGTATAACTAAATCTTATATCCTTTCAAGAGTGCATGCTTTCTTTTCTTCTACTGTGTACATGATAAGATTCATCTCTGCATTGATGCCTTGTTTTTTTTAACAGTTTTGTAAGTTTATCTCACCTCGCCTAATTTCATAAATTGACTTGGATGACAAATTATGACCTCTGTATTGTTCTGTTTTTATTTTCATTTGAGGAATTAAGTCTTATATAACTATCGGTATAAAAATCACTTCTTAAAATCAACCTTTATATTTATGATGCCTTGACATTACACTTCTAAGCCTTAAGTGTAATCTCAGGAACAACAAGTGGGTAAGGTGATTGTCTATACAAATAATGCAGGGAAACTTCACCTTCTGCCTTTCTTTCTTTCCCTCACCAACATTATTATTCAACTTCTCATTATTACCACTGTCCTTGGGTTTATTACTCTTCTTCCCACCCCTACGATTGTTACCATGTACTTTCTTTTTATTCCCTCCTAGTTGTTGGTTACCATTCAAGTTGGTCGACGAATGCACATAATGTACATTCTTCGACTGAGTGGGAGTGGAGGAAAAAAATGAATATGGCCCTGCTAAAGACTGGTTTAGAGACAACTCTTTCAACTGGCTTGTCACCAAGTCTGCAGATGTTACATTAGTAGAGCTTACAATGCCATCGACATGAGGCCCGATATTTTTTCTAGGTTCATAGTTTGACCTTGGTGCGTCTGGAAGAGTCTTGTATAACATCCCACACTGAGAATATATAATATCTAACTTTTGGTCTTTAAAAATCGCTTCTTCCTCAGATGTAACCCCAGATGTAGAAACATACTTCGAAATATAAGGTTGTAGAGACTTAAGGAACCACTCTAGCATGAATTATGGGGGTATGCAGGCCTTGATCAACCTCTTCTGTCTACACCACTCTTAGATGTGATCTAAGATATGGATGTTTTTGTCCTAAAAGAAGGTTGACATAAGTTCTATTCCAGCATCATAACAAACTGACAATTGGAAGTGGTTAAGGAAGACTAAAACCATATGATTAAAAGTTTTGTATGTCCCCCCTGGTAGCTCTATATACCACTTCATGGAGACCCCCATGAGGGTGTGTTGAAACAATATTAAATGAATATAATCATCATTAAGGGAGTTCAAAGAGAACTAGAGTTGAAAAGCAGTGGCGTGATCACCAGGATATTCACTAGTCTTTCCTTCGAATTTTGGAGTATATGAAGGAAGCTTGGTGGGGATGGGGGGACATGTCAGATCATGATGCACAGGGTCATTCATTAATCTAGACAATTCTAGAATATTTACCATGGCCAAAAAAGGGATACGGGGTTGCAAAATCTGGCCCCAAGCTCCCTTGAAAGATTTTTGTTGGGGAATTGTAGCCCATCCAGGGTTATAGTATGCACCATGGCCCTGTCTGGTATTGTAATACCCTCCTCTAAAATAATTCATGAGGGTTTGGTTTGGCACCATTCTAGTAGGAATGTTATGATGAGGGTTGTAAAAATTTCCCCCATCCAGAGTGGCTCCAGGTTGGGGGTTTCCCAAGGTAGGAAACTGACCTCCTCCGGGTGTGCATCCAGAGGATAAAGGTGGATTCGTCATGCCAAATGTGTTGGTCAAAATCAGTACAAAGGAGGTAGGTGTAAAGGAAGGACCCTAAGAAGCATTTTGTTCGCCATGTTGACCACTCAATCCACGAGCATTAGGACGAGGATTAGACCTGGGGTGAAAAGGAGAAATACCTCTAGTTGTAGGAGTAGTTTGTGGGATACGAGAAACACCAAAAAAAAATGGAGTATGTGGAGGAGCCATGCCTCTGAGTCCAATACTAGTATTCAGGTTAGATTTTGGGATGGAGGATGAAAATTGCGATGTGAAATTCGACATTCCATAAGAAAAAGGGCTAGAGGCCGTAGGGATGAACTGAATATTGTAGCCTGACAAGTGACAAAGGGACCCAAAAAGGTTTGTGGCTATAGGTTGAGAATTCACTATATGATGTACATGAGTGACGATAGGTGTTACACCTCAAAATTACTCACTTCAATAGTGTCACCAACGTCATCATTACGAGTGTTGTAAGTGTCACATCTTGTCCTCAAGTATCGCATCTTGACTATAAGTGTTGCAAGTGTCAAAAAAATCATACTGCCATATTGCATATGGCGTGCCTCTAATGACATAATGAAGACACTTAAGAAACCTCAAAGGTTAGTTTGAAAGAAGAGAAATCACTAGACATGAAGTACAAGCCTTTTGACATTGATAAAACCACAAAAAAATGGATTTTGGAGAGGAGCGCTCACCTACCCATTGTCAGGCAGTGTTGGAACTCCTTGAGCCTCTTTGGGGGAGTGATTGAGTGCCCTATGCAACCTTATGGGGGAGTGCTACTCTCTTTTTAGCAAATTATGGGTCTGTTGAGGCAAATAAGGGAAGAATCCCTCAATTCCTGAAGGCAGTTGGATTTGAATAGATGGTCAAGGCATGATCTTAGGGGAGATCCTCAAGTTAAGGATATAAATCCTCAACTTATCCCAAATATCTCTCAAGTGGTTGGACCTCTCCAAGGTTATATACGGAGGCCTTCTCATGGTGAAAGGCACAATGGAGATTGAGAATTACATCAAACTTATGATCTCATGAGTGAGATGTCATCAAAGCAATCAGTGGAGATTATTTGAGGAAAGGGGTTGGACAAGGAGAACTAGAAGAGGCTGTTGCACCTTCATTCAAAGGATTGTAAGTACTTTTACTTGTTCTCATTAAATAATCAATGCTTGGCCTATTTCTTTCAAACTTGTGCTTGTTCCATACAAGTTTTTCTGCAGTAGATGGATCTATGATTGAGCTAATATCAGTAGAGTAGGAAGTTCGTTGTATCTTTGTTTGTCTTATAGGATCTACCAGGGAGCTCAGGATCGAAGCTCAGCCAGGACTTTGCAAGGAAAAACATCGCTAATAAGGTACATATCTTTCCCCTTCTATTTCATTCATTATCTTGATAGGGTCTAAAAGGAAGTTAGTGTCCATGTTAAGCACTTTTCTATCTTGGTCTTAGGAATCTAGAGACCAAGAGGGAATCCACTTTTCCGCAAGGGGATTCACCTACAACAAAAATTGATGACTCCACTGGGGAGGATACTCTGATTTTTGTTTCCATTCCCAGATCTTGTTTTGGCCATTTTCCCACTGATTTGAGCTTCTCCATATTGTCTTTTTTATTCTTAGATTGGTTTGATTTCCTCTTTATGTCATCATGATCACCCTAATTGACTGAATTTTCCTTCATTTTTTGCATTTCTAGTCTTTTTTTCTGAGTTTTTGGAGCAGAGCACTCCCCTCCTGTTGCTTTCAAAGCACTAGCACTCCCCTGTAGCCTTACACAGAGCATTGGAATGCTCTGGTGCCCCTTACACCAGAGCGCTACCCTATTTTTGTGAGAAATTCTCTAGAATTTTCATCTTCTAAAGCTATTTCTTGGTTTTGGCTTTTGCTCAGGGTCCCATACTCTTAGTCCATCTTGGTATTGGCTTTCAAAAACCCTTATTTTTGAGAATTCATCCTCTTTTGTTTGGATTTTTTGACATTTGTCCTTACTTTGCAAAACTCTTTGTCCTTGACGATTTAGAGTCAAATTGTCGTTTTCTTCTCATTTATCTGATTGAGTGAAAACTTTGTAAGTGGATTCAAAGGTCTATGCACCCCTCCATTTTGATCTTTGAGGTCACCTTGTCCAAGTATTTTTCCTCCCTTTTGAGTTTTTGGTTTTCTGTTTCTTGTTTGATCACGACAAGGGTGTCTTTTGGTTTATGTGAAGTTTGCTTCCATATTGCTTACATCTCACAAATCTTGAAGTCCGATTAGCATAGGAAGATTTACATCTACTAGTTATTAGTCACATACAAACATTTTAGCATTTCATTGGATTCCTTATTGAGGACTATTGCATGAGGTCATTTCATCTTAGTGTTTGACAATGAAAAGAAAATCCTTCTTCTTCCCTTAATTAGACATTCATTGAAAGAAAATATTGCTTATCATTTCTTATGCATGTTTTGGGAACTGAGTCATAATATCATCAATCTTCACTCTCATACACCTCTAAGTAAAAAACAACCACTAAAATAAATGCTTAACTAAAATTTATTAGACTTTTTGCGTCTTTGTTAGCAAACCTACATTAGTTTAAGGTGTAGGGATTTGGAATAAGGTTGAAAGGATAACTTTCCAAAGCTATCAAACAAAATTAGCATCTTGCGATAGGGAGAGAAAATCCAATTGTCATATAGGATTTCTGGGATCCCCCTCTCACACAGGGGTTATGCATGAGGTCACATTCGGGTGATTTACAAATATTATCCCTCCGTGGTTCAACTATTTGTAGAGGTCAGATCGTATATTGGGGGTCACTTGAGGGTATACCCATGATTATGTGTGGGAGCCTCTCGAGTTGATTTCGGACTTGTTATCCTACCCATATGTTCGAATCGGACTATCGAATATACCCGCCCAAGGGATGATTGCAAATTGGTGACCTTAGTAGCCATAGTCTTTATGGTATTACACGAGGTGACAGTGAAGGGAAGTCTCACTGTACCTGGAACAGATGTTGGTCAAACTCACTCGGGCTCCTTGGAGGGTAAATCCACAATTACTCTATGGAACCTTGCACCAAGGCACAAGTCCATTAAGTGGGTCACCAACATAACTGATCCACTCGCTCTATCCCTGCCCCTTCCTATTTTGATCTCATGACGTTGGATTTCATAACCAACTAGTGGTTTCATTATGGGAAGGTTTGGTTTGATTGCTTGCTTCTCAGATTCATAGTGTGTGTTGGTTGTGTTACTTAGTGGACCTTAGTTCAATTCAGTGTTAATGGCATCAAATCTTTGGGGTACCTATGGAGGAACCCATTCTCCTGGGGAATCTTATACCTTTCCTTCATTTGGAAACTTTGGTCCTCCATACATTGCCACACTGAGTCTTCTGGGACTCACTATCGGATTACTGGTTTTGTTGTTCCCCACTCCGGTGATCTCAAACCCTCCCAATGTTTCAATTGCACCTAATACTTTAGATGTCAGTACACCACCCACACATCAAACTCACATCGACTTCTCACCTTCTTCGCCCATTAAGTCTCCTTACATTTCTCCTTCTTTTCCTAGTGAAAGATCTAAAGAAAGTAGTCAGGTTGATCAGAAGAAGTGTATAGTTAACTATAGTGGGTATGATATGACACTACCACCATTGTGATTGGAGGTTTCGAAGGAGTATAGTTAACTATAGTGGGTACGGGAGTTGAAGGGATCCCAGTATCTTTCTGACTCGATTCAGTACTCATCTTTGTATGATCACAAGTCTAGTAAGAGGAGGTAATCGTAACAAGTGGTGAGATCTGTAGGGAAGCTGATATGGATCCATGATGACTCAAGACTTGAGATATAAAAACAAATCCTAAGGCCAACTAGTAATCAAAGAGCACACCCAAAATAAACAAAAGGCCAATATGCACACAAACAAGATAGAGTGGTTGAAAGGGGCCTCCCTCCCTAAAGTAAGTATGCATTGCCCAAGAGGGGCATGAGACTCCCTGCAAAATATAAAAGGTATCATTATCAATTATAAGGGCCCTCGTGGGCTTAAAAACTAGTCGGTCAAATCCCCCCCCCGAAGAGGTAATCCTCCATAAAGGTTGTGTGATGTACGAACCTTATCTGACCCTGGGTACCTGCGTAATAACCCCTGCAAGTAACCTATGTGGTACCTATGTCAAGGAACTAAGAAACCATGATATAACAGATGCATAGGAAAACAATTGTAAGTCAGGTCTACCATATGGGAATGGTAACAAAGCCCAAAACCTTGAGAGCATCACCTCTCACAGAGGTAAAGGTACTAGCAAGATCCCCATATACGAATAGATCCCCATAAATATATCTGACGCTAAGAAGGTATTGAGGGATATCCCCTCAACCAACCTCACGTGACCTTTTGCTTAACTTCGGTGTAAGATGAGCCTTCTGACGTCACCAATTATACAATGGATTTCACCACTCCCTTAGTCAGACACATATGTTGATTTAATATCCTTGTAGAAGTTTAATCACAAAATCCTATTCCAAGGCTCTAAATCCTAAGCTAGTTTGTGCACTCTAAAAAATAAACTTGTTTCTAATCAATTTTAAATTATCAGTGTTGTTTTTAGTGGTCTTGCTTACTAAAAAAGGTGTGATAGTGAAAATGATGATGTTATGACTTAACAAGTAAAATAAATGAACATAAATAACATGCAAAGTCATAACTTCAATTCCCTATGAATGATAATCTTTTCAATATGCAATTTTCAATTTAATTCTGCAATTCAAAATAGAATGCAATCTTTCTATACATGTACTAAGATCAATGATAAGAACCCAAAAGATAAAATGCCAATAATGAAAAAAGATTAATATTTTTGTATTTTCAATATAAAAGAATGAAAATGAAAGGATTGAACAACATATTGATATAAATATTCTACTAAATGCAATCAGAGACAAACCAAGTAGGATATCAAGAAGCAAACACCCAGTCCAAGATGTTAGGACAATCAATGAAAAGGATGATGAGAATGGAACCACCCAAAAATTCAACCAAATAAAGGTTTCCTATCACTCTGTAGGTACTTAACAGTCATAATAGAGACCTAATAAGACTAAAAAAACATCAAAACTTACCTAGCAAACATCAAACTCACCAACCAAGCATACAAGAAAGATGTACATGATTGTTCAGGAGAAAATTGTGTATATATGCCTCTCGCAGAAGGATTGTAATGTCCCCAACCACCAACAGGCCGAGCAACGTCACTTCCTAGATGTCTCTCTTAGCTCTGATACCAATTTGTGATATCCCCAACCCTAAACCAACAGGCCAGGCCATGCCACCGAATAACCTTTCTGCTCTGATACCCTTTATATTTAGATACATAACTATCTAAGTACAGATTAAACAAATATAACATTATGTTCATATCATTATTCATGTGGAAATAACATTAAAACATACAGAAAACATATTCTAATATACACATATTGATGCAAAAATAACAATAAGCCTACACATACAACATATATGAAATATCCAGGCATTACTCATCAATTATAACACATGTACAATTACCCAACATGCAATCAATAGATATTTGGTACTTATATTTTAATATATGACCATCGACTGCGTGAAGACATCCCATGAACCTCCCAGCCTTAGACCACATTTCTCATCACACTCAGTAGTGGGTCACCCCCAATATGGGACTAAATTCCACCAGGCAAGGGATTCCTAGGATAGGCAAGGAAAATAAGAAGGTTGCACATATCAACAAGGATTATCTACCAAGATTCAGCTCACACTAAAAACCTACAACTTCTCATTCCCCACTTGTCTATCCCACCCTAAGAAGTGTGCCCCTTCTCTTCTCAATAGTCCTTTGGCTGCCCCACTTCCCTTCCAGGGCTTCAACAACAGACCGGAAAAAATTTCTCTGAGAACTGTAGCTACACTTGTGTTATAATGCTAAACCGCACCAAACATGCATACCTGGCATCATGCCATCTTACTTGCTATCTTTTCCAAGCTATCACTGAACAATTCTTCTAAAAAACCATTTTTTTGAAGGTGTACGCACCCTACACCACTACTGCCTACGTACACACGCTTGCTACACCACTACAGCTCACGTACACTCACAAAAAATCATGAAAAATGAAAATTGAATATGGATACGGGTTTTTGGGCTGTTATTTAACCGTTTGACTACCCATAGCTAATCGCCCTAACCGTTACTATCTCTTTTTGCCTATAAAAGAAGGTGTTGGGGCCCCATTCCAAGAAGAAGCATGAGAGCATAGAAATTCTACCCATTTCAATATTCCCCCCATTGCCCCATTATTTTGCAACCACATTGTGATTTGAGACATAATGCCATCTTCCTCCTTTGTAAATCCTTGCCATTTCCCTAGAGAAAACTGAAGAGGAGAAGAAAACATGGAATAATTTGGTGCATGGTGAAGAGGAGCCTAGGACCAAGTTCAAGGAGCAATGTCGGACTCATGTTGTAAACAAATTTTATGAGATTAATATAAATAAGTAATTTTTCCATCCCTCCAAATGACGTCTTAAATATTTATGTTTTGTTTAAATTTTTTGATTATGATGTCTAACCCACTGATCCATACATAGAATTCATGCTTGTAGTTTCTTATTTGTCTTTTGGTGAATGCAGGTCAGCCTTGGGAGGAGACTTGCAATCAGGAAACAACCGAGTGCAAAGGGATCGACACCGGACGTAGAGTTTAAGGTATGCCTACCAGATCCCTATACCTTGTCTTTTATGTATGATTGTGGGGTAATGTCGGGATAGTTGATAAAAAGTAGGAGACTTTAGATGGTTATCTCTGCCTACATTTTAGAACCTTGGTGTAGTCCATAGAAGGGTTTTCCCGCTATAGCAAATTTGGCGACCATACTAGGGAAGCCTCTAGGGTATTTGGGGATATTTCTTTTGGGTGTTTTTGAATCATTTTACTCACTGTTTTTGAGTTTCTGTAAGCTTTTGTGTCTTTAAGGGATGCTAGTCTTCCATACCAATACTCCCTGCCTTTTTCTTGACTATTAGTTTTCATCTTTTTGAGAAGTTACATAGGTGTACGCGGCTTGTAGTGGGCCTGCACACATGCATACATGCCCTGCCTTTGGACAACCCGCGTACATACGTTGGCTGTTGAAGTGCCAGTAGTGTGCCTATATTGAGAAACATTTTATTAGAAGAGTTAGTCATCCTCTTCCTTGTCAGAAGTCACACTTCTCAGGGGTTTTCTTGATCTAGGCCTAGTCTCTATTATAGCAGTCTGTAGCCTAGGTATGACCTCAGCATAGCTTTCTTTTCATCAAAAGATTTCTTGTGTTTTCTTTGATAGGGTTTTAGACAAGTTTGTGAGTCTGCTTTGATCTGCCTATTTGGTATTGTCAGTGACTCCCTACAATCTGCGTTTGGTCCTGAATTCATTTCTTGGTCTTGACTTGTCATCATTTTTCCCTTTTTTTTTCTTTAGAAGAATATAAAATAATTCATTTTCAAATTTCTTGTTTTGAAGCATAAAATAATAAAAAAAAACTCTTTCATTTTTTTGTTTGGAAAAGTAGTTTAGGTTAGTCGTTTACTTAATTTATTTACTTGAATTCTTAGGATATTAAGTAGCTCATAGTTGAGAGAAATCTTGTTTTAAGTTTTTCTTTTCAAATATCTGAGAAAAGTAGTTACAGAAAGTTTGGTTAAAGAGTTTAAATTGGAAAATCTTTATTTGTGAAGAAAGAAGTACTTTTGTTTCCAGTATCATCTTATGCTCTTCTCTTTCGTCTCTTAAAGAACATCACTGGTTTCATTTCCGTTCCTTTTGACTTAAGACAACCACTAAAATTAACACTTAATTAAAAGTTATTAGACTTTGTGTTTGAAGGGTCCATCAATTTAGTCTAGGCTAGAGGCTTGATTTAGGATTGGAGAGGAAACTCTTCAAGGCTACAAAAACAAACATAAGAGTCTGAGATAGGGAGTGCTTGAAAGTATAGTAACAATGAAAGTTATCCGGGACCCCCCTCTAACATAGGGGATAAACACAAGGTCGCGTAAGGAAAGGTAGCGGAGATAACCCCTCCAAAGTTAGACCAAGCGTAGTGGGGAACACATATAGAGGGCTTATATTGGGATTCCATTGATCACATTTTCCATGGAGCTTTGTGGGTCTCAAATACATTCGAGGTCCTCAGTCGTCTTTCAGAACACTTGATTTTGATACCCTTGATAGGTTTCGAGCTTGATACCCTACTCATTGCGGTCCACCCGACTGTCGACTGTACCCACCTAGTGACTGTTCACGCATTGGCAACCTAGTTGCCTTTATCTTAGTGACTTACAAAGGTGACTATGGGGGTATACCACGATACCTAGGGAAAACATCGGGCCACACTTTGCAGAGTATACCCAGAGGTTTCTTTCGTATTCTAGTTGCACTTGCACTGGTAAGTTTCTCTAGTGTTGGTTGCTGTAATTGTTCTTTGAATGAGCTTGTGATATTCTTGCTTTATCTCATAGGAGTTTTTCTAGTGTGTGTTGGTTTTCAAAACATTAATAGAAATACCTAGTGTTCCATTGATCTTCTCACACCATGGAGGATTAAGAGCTCTACTAGTCACAAAGGCTTCTTTTCCTTTCGCCGGTTAATCTGGAGCCACCCCCACCACCACTAAGGTGAAGACTAGACCAACAAGGGTCTTTTGAGGTGACCAGGCCACAGGAAACTGAGCCTGACCCATCTCCGAGAGGAGAGCATTTGATTCTGGAGGAACCAACCATTTTTTACCCCAGAGAGGAAGCTCTTGGTCCCTATAACCCTCCAATCACTAATCTGTCGGTGCCCATCATCATATAGTTTCACCCTTACGAGCGTCAGGTAGTGTCACAAACAACGATGGAAACAAATGCTACTACTTCTTTAGGGAATACACATACTCCCTCTATGAATGTCACTACAGGGGGTTGTCTGCCTCCTAAGAAACCATCGTCAGTCCGAACCACCATGGTTTTGACCACATCTACCTCGGGCAATGGTATGATTCCGTCTATGGTGGCGATCACTACTCCTTTCACCCAGAGTGCGACATGCCCTTCGTTCTCATACGGGATGCCTGGCTTCGATACTAACTCTGTCCTTTCCTAATCCACTCTAAAGAATTTAGGTTTGGGAGAAGGGAGCTCTAATGCTCGTCTGCAAGGATCCATGGTGGGAACTTCATCTCCCTATAATGCTTTCCCTTATGGAGGGGGTCATATACCTCCTTCCTCCCCTTCACTCGACAGTGCTCACCAACACTCCGTTGAGCCAAATGTAAACTATGGTTCGTTTGGAGCACGTAGTCAAGGAATTCATTATTATAGCATGTCGGTAGGTTTGAAACCATTATCTTTGTTCGACGCATTTGGTAACAATGCATTCTCGTCAGTTTCCATCTCGGCCGAGGGCAACCCTGGTTATGGACAACAAAATCCTATGCAGGGTACTATTCCTTCACAAGGACCTTGGAATCCCTGGTAGGGATCAGTTTCCTTGTCAGGGATTTCAACCGAGGGAAACCCTTTCCATAGCCAATGGAACCTTGGGCAAGGCTCAACAGTTATGCTCGTCGGATCAGCAGGGGACAACCCTTCCCAAAATCTTTGGAATGCGACGCAAGCCCAACCCTTTACATCCTACTATGGGATTCAATCGATGACGTCTCCACAATCAAAAATTCTGTATGCTATTCATGGCCATGGTTATTACCAGAACCTTGGCCAACAAACTAAATTTTCTTGGCAACCTGGCCAGCCAAACTCCAGGCTCCTTTTTCCCTGGTTATATTCAAAAACCCAAATTACCTTTTCGGGCAACTCTGCACTTACCATACTTGACAAGGTTATTAAATGATCCCATCTGTCATTATCCATGTTGGCTCCCTATGCTGACCAAGTTTCCTTCAGACATTCCAAAGTTCAAGGATAAGCCCAAGGAAGATCCAGGTGATCATGTGACTACCTTCCATTTATGGTGCTCGTCCAACTCTTTGAGAGACGACTCTGTCCAATTGCATTTTTTTCAGCACAATCTCATCGGGAGTGATGCTAAATGGTACATTGAGCTCGACTGCTCAAGATACTCTTCCTTCGGTGAATTGGCAATGTCTTTATTAAACCATTTCCAATTACCTATTAGATACGATGCCAACACCGAATTGTTGGCCAACTTTGAGTAGACAAAAGAGAACCATATCTCAGATCACATCCAAGAATGGAGACGTCGGAAGATTTTGATAAAAGTAGCATTCCCACCAGCATTCCTTCTTGAGTGGTTCCTTAAGTCTTTTTTACCCCAGTTATCTAAAGACGTCGCAACCTTGAGGGTCTTTTAAGATGAAGATTTGATAATGAGAGCTCAATAGCTAGATATGATTTACTCTCTGATCTAGATTTTATGAGCATAAACAAATGAATACAGATTATTAACAGGTGCTTAACACAAAATAACAGATATACAGTAAAAATGGTTTTCTATTCAATAAGGAAATAAGATGAAACTGTAAAATGCAACAGAAACAAGCTTGCTGGAATGGTGGTGGCTTATCTCTTAGAAGAGATGTGACGGTTGTGATCATTCATAAGAATATTATTACAATGAGGCTCTTAAGGCATTTTTACATTAAAAATGAATGCCAAAAACCCTATACATCCAAAAACCTAACCCTGGGAGATGAAGCACCAAAATTCATGTGGGCCCCGTTTGGGTAAGTTAGTACATCAACTTCCCGATGTTGTAACTTTTTCATACGATCTCTATTTTAGGCATATGATAACCCATTCAAAAGGTGTCGTAGAGGAGATTAATTTTGGGGGCTCAATCATGCCTTTAAATATCATTGATAAGCTTGATCCTATTAGCAATAATTCTGGTCATGGGTTCGAAGAGCATTCAGATCCGCTAGTCACACAAAGTGCTCAAGCGTAGCTGGGAAGAATTCTTGGTTTTTCAAGAAGCAAATCAAGCGAGCGGGAGAAGTTTTGTTATTGGCAGCCAAGATCCATCCACAAAGCAGATTGATGGTCATCGGGATCTCGAAGTTTCCAAATTACTCGGCATTTAGCAACAAAGGAGCCCTTTCTGTTTGGAGGCTAAATATAGGTCGTTCGATCCAAGGGCATGTGTCACAAGGGAAGGCCATCTCAGTGTTTCTCCCGTCGCGACTTCAACACGCAAAGGTCAGTTCTGTTATTTCACGAGATGCGAAGTGCCGAGGGCATCCGGGAACTCAGACCCACAGAAGTACCGAAAGGATCAGAGCCATTCTTCAGCAGAGACACGTGGTGAGAGATCACGCAGAGTCGGGGATCGGGGAACCGAAAGTCCCACGCACATGGAAACATAAATCGCGATATGCCGACACGCGATTTCCTGATGGGGTTGAGAATTATAATGGAATATAGGTGGCAGGTTGTAGCGAGTCTCAAGGACTTGTGCATCGAGACATAAAAATCACTGAAGCCCCGACAGAGATTAAACTCCAGTCATAGAGAAGTGGTCGTATGGGCCATAGAGCAGTCGGGAGGGATAACCCATAGGAGGAGGATCTCATCACATATCGGGATATTGGGGATCCTGGAGGTGAAGAGTTCACACATTCCAAAATCGTGAATCTTGAATTCCTGAAAACCCGAAGCCTCATCGCATACATCCGCCATCTATCCCTTGCCGCCACATCTTCTTCCTGTGTCATGGTAACCACAATTTTTCGGCCACTGCGTTCCTCCACCTGGCTCGTTCACCTCAAAACCCATGGATCCTGCCACTTGTATCCATCTTATCATTTTTCTACCCGATCACCTTCCATTCACCACTTCACGTCAAGTCCTCCAGTTACCATGACAGCCTCCACGTCAACTTCGTTAGTCCTACCATGATTTATATAAGCAAGATTCAAATGACAGAATATGAAGGTTTTCATGTCCTGTAGGTACAAAGTTGGCCAGGGCCTCCCCCGATCCTAATAAAGCAGTTATTGCAGCAGTTGATGGTAGTTGGACATCGTTTCCACCATAAATGGAAAGTCCAGAGATGACTGTAAGTTGGTCATTTCATTCTCAGGTCCTTTGGAACGCGATTGCGTTTGACTGAAGTCCACGACTGCCCAGAGACTACAGGCGCAGTAAGAATATAGACGTAATGTCTTCAATGCCATGTCCCTATCTCGCTTCCATTATTTTTGTTCGAAGTATATGTAGGCATTTGGGCCATTTTTTGTAGGTATCGATGGTTGAGCTGAGCTCCCTGGTTGTAAAGTTTTAATGAAGCATTGTTGTTCTGGATATATATGAACTTTGGAGACTTCTTGCCTTATGAATGCCAGTTTCTCTCATGTCTTTGTGTACACTGTGTTAGAGCAGCTCGGAATTGGAGGATCCAGTCGAGCTGTAGCTATTATAGGATGATGTTGTAATGGATCACTGTAATAGCTACGGAGCCTCTAATCAGTTTCTGTGATTTTCTTAACACTGAGGGACTTGGAATTGGAGGATCCAGTCAAGTCTACTTTCAGTTTCTTGAAGCCCTGAACCAGGAGGATCCTGCTATCAGATTTTTTCTTCTACATACCGCTGCAAGCCTGTTTCCCAGAGCCGTTTGTTCACTTTCTCCTAAGTCTTCCACCTGTTCATCTCTTAATCAACCCACTGGCTGAAGTTAGGATTCTAGACCTCTTTTGTTCTTTACGTACCAGACTCAGTCCCTGAGTTAGAGTGATACCTCCTAGAGCCATTATCTCCATTTGATCACCCTTTATAAACAAATCGTGACATAAAATTGATGGGGGTTGGGCTCTGCTCCTGCAAGCAATCCAGGAGTGACTTCTGACGCTAACATTTATGGCGCCGTTGCTGGGGACATAATTGAAGATTTTCCCTGGGTAGAATGACATTGAGCCTCTGAATCCGAAGGTGCATCGGATTATCGGAGCCTTTCAATATTTCTAAGTTGCACCTGGCGACTCCATTGTAACGACTTCGTTGGGAAGAAACTGCTCTGTTAATTGTGGCTTTCAGAGGCAAGCATACGCGGTCTCACCCACAGCTGCCCCTGGCTACACCTGAAACAGATCCAGAGGTGGTGCTCAGAAAGGGAAAGGCCTCTGAAGAAGAAGCGTCCATCACCGAACCAGGTAATCCACCACATCCTTCTATTGGAGCTCCTTTTTCTCCTCCTCAGTTATTTGACAGGCCTGTATCCACAGTTTCCCGTTTCTTAAATTTTGGGAGTGTTCCTGTTGAGTTTTCCTCTCTTGGTCCAGGACCAGAGGGACAAGACTTTGTCACTCCCCTCTCCCCTGAAGCTATACCTTGGCGTATACCCCCGACCTCAGAAGAATTCCCCACTCCTGCACAAGGAGGAGAACCTACCGACTGGAGCTCGGTAGCCTATTCCTTGAATCACCTCTTGTTTCCCACCCCAATCCAAGATTTACCCTCAATAACCCCTTTGCGAACTCCTTCTCCTCCTAGCTCTCCCCCACCTAACATTCCTATGGTCGGTGTTAATCCCCCTTCGAATAGAATGGATTCCATAGTCACTGCCAGATATGCTCCTTTAATCCTACCCCATCCTGTGAATCCTCTTCCTGCTGGAGATTACTTGAAATACATGCCCAAGTTCACTGGGGAAGGAGACATAACTGCTGAAGAGCACTTGGCTACTTTCTACAGTTATGCATACAACCTCAACATTGAAAATGAAGATGTCTGGATGAGAGTTTTCGTCCAGAGCTTGGATGGTGAGGTAAGAAAGTGGTTTAGAGGATTGGCTCCAGGATCTATTGCTGGGATTGAAGCTCTGGATAGTGCTTTCCTGAGGCAGTGGGGAGATAGGAAGGACTTCATGTATTACATGACAAAATTTGGGTCTTTGAAGAAGATGGAAGGAGACTTGGTCTTTGACTTCTCCAAAAGATTTAAGAAGATGTATAACAAGATTCCTGCAAAGCTAAATCCCTCAGAAGCCTCTGCCCAAATTTCCTATGCTGGTGCATTTGACCCCGATTTCTGCCTTTTGTTGAGAGAAAGAAAAGCCACCTCCTTAGCCCAAATGCAAGATGCGGCCATAGAAGTGGAATCCAACATATTAGCACTGACATATTGAGGAACAAGACCGACACAGACAGAAGAAAGGGACGGTTAGAAGCCTCGACTTCTGGATCATTTGTGCCCCACCCTCAAGTGGATGAACTGACCAAGATGGTGAAGTATCTGTTTGCAGAGATGGAGAGGATGAGAGTGGAAGGGAGGCAAGCATATAAAAAACCTCATATCACTGAAAACAAGGGAGGTTTCAGGAAGCCAAATAATTTTACTCCCCCGAATGTGCAAAGAGAGAAGGGAAGAGATAGAGAAGACCAGAAAATTCAGGCCCCTTTTCAAAACAATTTTGTGGCTGAGGGAGAAGAAGGAGAAACATATAAACTTGATCCTGAAATCCACTGCTTAGAAGACACTCCTCATTTTCCTCATCTCACTCAATCAACATACGAGGAGTCTCTCATGGACAGTCAGCTGAAAAAACTAAGCAAGGGAGACAAGGCTGGTGGTGGTCGAGGCAGGTACAACCTAAGGTCTGATAAAAAGACAGCAGCGCCTGACATTCCTGAGCAGCCCATTAGAGCAGAGAGACCTGCTAATGAAGTAGCAAATGGTCATAGAGGTAAGAAAGCTCAACCCCATTCTCCCATTGTCCATAATCATGTTCCTGAAATAAAAAAAATTCCAAAGCCTACATCTTCTTTTAATTTTGAGCATGAGATCCAAAAGATCAGAATCCCTGTGCCCCTCACTGAGCTAATTAAGCATGGAGAATTCAAGAATCACTTTTCTGAGCTTTTACAGTCTGAAGCCTCAAGCCTTCCTACAGACTCCATAAACCTCCAAGATGAAAAGCCAGCAGTTTTCCTAGGTCCCATGGTAGAAGATAGAGATGACTCATCTCCTCCCTTCTACACATCTCTGAACATACATGACAAAGTGTTGCACAACTGTTTGATGGATTCAGGGGCCTCTCACAACCTCATGCCCAAAACTGTTATGGAGGAGTTGGGACTAGAAGTTACCAAAGCCTATCATGACCTCTATTCTTTTGACTCCAGGAGAGTTCAGTGTCTTGGAGTTATTAAAGAGCTGGTTGTAACCTTGTTTCAACTGCCTATGAAAAGTGTGGTCATGGATATCATAGTAGCTGATGTTCCCCCCAAGTTAGGTATGTTGTTATCAAGATCTTGGATAAAAAGGTTGGGGGGAACCTTGCATATGGATCTCACATATGCTACTATCCCAGTGTTCGGAGGGGAGCATAGAAGACTGTACAGGGAAGCTCAATTGGCCTATATAATCAGTGATGAAGCCAACCCCACCAACCATCCTATTTTTTCCTTAGACACTGATTTAGGCTCCAGTTTACTGCAGCTCACCCATGCCCCAGAACTGCCTCTGAGACTCAGAAAACAACCCACTCTTTCCCCCGAAGTTCCTCTCTCCATCACCCCAATCTGGAAAATGTTCTTTGATGGAGCCTCCTCCCGAGAAGGTGCTGGAGCTGGAGTGGATTTTGTGTCCCGTGCTCAGGAAACCATATCTCTGTCATATAGATTAGAATTTGAAGCTACCAACAATGTGGCAGAGTATGAGGCTCTTGTTCTGGGACTAAGGGCTACGAGGGAAATGGGAATTCAGGAAGTAGCAGTGTTCGGTGATGCAGAGTTGGTGGTTCAGCAGGTCAAGAGCGCTTATCAAGCTAAGCATCCTCGACTTAGGAGTTACAGGAATGAGGTCTGGGACCTTGTGGACAGTTTCTTCTTGGAATTTAATATTTCTTTCATCCCCAGAGAGGAGAACACCTTGGCAGATTCCTTGGCTGCATCGGCTAGCAATTTCAAAGTGCCTCTGCCACCCAAATTCAGATATGATGTGGAAGTAAAATACAGACCCTCCATACCTAACAATGTCAAACATTGGAAGGTATTTGAGGAAGATCTTGAGGTCAAAAGGTTCTTGGAGACCGTTGAGGAATTTTCAGAAATGCACATAGACCAAGATGCCATCTCAGAGGAAGAACCCGATGGGGGTAATCTTCTGAATAATATTGCAGGGTGTGACATTGTGCAGCTGCCCAACAACCATATTCCCAGGGGACTCGTTCCTTTGGAAAGGATTTTTTATAGTAACGATGTGTCGGTAAAAGGAAAGGTCTCGAAGGAGGACGCTGATACTATTCAATGCAATATTGGAACCAAGAGGGAGCCCAAGTATGTCAAATTGTCAAAGGGTCTGGCAGAGGAACAGAGGTCCAAATATAGTGGATTTTTAAGGAAATTTGTTGATGTATTTGCATGGACCTACAAGGATCTCAAAACCTACGACACCTCAGTCATAGAGCATAAAATTCCATTAAAGGAGGAAGCAAAGACATTCAGGAAGAAGCTGAGGCAGATCAATCCCATGCTGCTACCTATCATGGAGAGAGAAGTGAAGAAGCTACTTCAAGCTCAGATCATCGTTCCACTGAGATTTTCAGAATGGGTAGCTAATTTGGTGCCAGTAAGGAAAAAGAATGGAGAGATCCGACTTTGTGTAGACTTCAGAAACCTAAATAGAAGCTCACGAAAGGATAACTACCCCTTGCCAAAGATGGAACATATACTGCAGAGGGTGACAGGAGCTTCCAGGATGTCCATGATTGATGGTTTCTCTAGCTAGAATCAGGTCTTTGTTCTGCCTGAAGACAGGGAAAAGACAGAATTCACCACTCCATGGGGGACATTCATGTATTCCAAGATGCCATTTGGACTAATGAATGCAGGGGCGACTTTCCAGCATGCCATGGACATAGCCTTCATTGGGGAAAAGGACAAATTTGTGGTCGTTTTTCTGGATGACATCACAGTATTTTCAAAATCTGATGTAGAACACCGTCGTCATCTCGGGAATTTTTTCCTGAAATGCAGAAAGTTTGGCATTTCATTAAACCCCAAAAAATCTCTATTTTCCATGAAGGAGGGAAGGTTACTAGGCCACATAGTATCAGCAGAAGGAGTCAGGATTGATCCCAGCAGAGTTGAGGAGATACAAGCCTTATCGATCCCGAGGTCTAAGAAGGAGGTCCAATCTTTCCTCGGTAAAATTAATTTCCTAAGGAGGTTTGTGCCTAATTTTGCTGAGGAGGTGAAGCTGATAACGACCATGCTAAATAAAGAAAATGAAGTAAGATGGACCCCTCAATCGCGGCATTCCTTTGAACAAATCAAGAAAGCCTTGGCTGAAGCTCCTGTGCTTATCAGTCCCGACTACTCAAAGGATTTCCTTGTTTTCTCCTTTGCTTCACCTGACACAGTAGTTGTTGTTCTATTACAGACAAATGACAGTGGGTTAGACCAACCTATTGCTTACTTTAGCCAAGCATTGAGGGATGTCGAAGTCAGGTATGACACTATGGAGAAACAAGCTTATGATCTAGTGAAAGATCTCAAAGCCTTTAGAACCTACATCCTGCAGTCAAAGATCATCGCCTATGTCCCCTCGGCTGCTGTTAAAGATATTCTTATTCATCCTGACATAGACGGGAGAAGGAGTAAATGAATAGCCAAAATCCTAGAGTTTGACCTGGAAATAAGGCCCACCAAATTGATCAAAGGGCAAGGTTTAGCCAAGTTGCTGGTTGAAGCAAATTGCCAAGCTTTGGGAATAAGTTTCATCAATGAATGCTCGGGCATTCAGCAGGATCGACTGTCTGACATAGATCATCAAAAGGAACCCCCATTGGCTCAATGTACTTGGTATAAAGATGTCATATACTTTTTACAGGAGTTGAGACCCCCAGACGGCCTGCAAAAGAGAAAAGCAAGAGCTCTAAATCTCAAAGCAGTCAGGTACTGCCTAATCGATCAAATGTTGTATTGGAAAGACCCCCTGGGAGTGATTTTAAAATGCCTTAGTCCACCAGAGGCCGAGAGGATCTTAGCTGAATTTCACAGCGGCCTGTGTGGAAGGCACCATTTCTGGAGAGCCACAGCCCACAAAATCCTCAGGGCTGGGTACTACTGGCCTACCGTATTTACTGATGCCTGCAAAAGGGTCAGAGCCTGCATCAATTGTCAAAAATTTGCAGGAAAGCAGCAACTCATGTCTCTGCCATTAAATCCGGTGGTGGTTTCAGGGCCTTTTCAGCAGTGGGGCCTAGATTTCATTGGAGAAATTCACCCTCCCTCTAGTGGGCAGCACAGGTGGATCTTGACTGCTACAAATTTCTTTACCAAGTGGATTGAAGCTATTCCCACCAGGAGTGCTTCTCACAAGGTAATCATTGGATTCCTGGAGGACCTCATCACAAGGTTCGACTGCCCGAATAAGATTGTCACTGATAATGCACCCGCTTTCGGGTCTGAGCCTTTACCCAAGTTCTGTGAGTAGTTCGAGATTAAAATGATTCACTCCACCCCATAGTATCCGTAGGGCAATGGTTTAGTAGAGTCCTCCAACAAAAGTTTAATAAGAATCATCAAAAGGTTGTTGGAAGACAATCAAAGGGATTGGAACTCGAAGCTTAAATTCGCCCTATGGGCTGATCGGGTGACTACAAAAAGAGCTACAGGCCTCTCCCCTTTCCAGTTAGTCTACGGAGCCGAAGCTGTCTTCCCTTCTCATCTAGCCATCTCTGTAGAGAAATTCCTCCAGGACCATCAGGAGGAGCCTGACGACATGATCAAAAGGATTCATCAGCTAGTAGAGGTCCAGTAGGCCAGAGAGAAAACATTGGACAGGATCCAGGACCATCAGTAGAAAATCAAGCAGGTCTTCAATAGGAAGGCCAAGAAGGAGAAATTCCAGGTAGGAGACCTGGTGCTAAAATGGGATGCTCCTAAACAAGATAAGGGCAAACACAAAAATTTGAAGACCTGTGGATTGGGCCTTTCAGAATCTCCGAGGCTTTCTCAAACAACACATACAGGTTGTGATATTTGGAAGGTGAAGAGGTTTTTGGCAGCCCAGTGAATGGGCATTTTCTGAAAAAATGTTTTGTTTGAGTCTCAGATGACTCTTCTGTTTGTAAATATTGTCCTTTTGTTTCTTAGTTCGTTTTCATTTTTAATTTTGCGGCCTAATAATGACTCCATAGCCCAACAGAAAGGTGACTGGAACTGCAGGAGGAGTTCTTAGAGCATCGTAGGGATGACTCTATCCCCCATGGAGCCCGATGTTAGCAATAATTCTGGTCATGGGTTCGAAGAGCATTCAGGTCCACTAGTTGCACAAAGTGCTCAAGCGCAGCTGGGAAAAATTCTTGTTTTTTCAAGAAGCAGATCAAGCGAGCGGGCGAAGTTTTGTTATTGGCAGCCAAGATCCATCCACGAAGCAGATCGACGGTTATCGGGATCTCGGAGTTGCCAAATTACTCATCATTTAGCAACAAAGGAGCCCTTTCTATTTGGAGGCTAAATATAGGTCGTTCGATCCAAGGGCGCGTGTCACAAGGGCTGGCCATATTGGTGTTTCGCCCGTCGCGAATTCAACACGCAAAGGGTAGTTCTGTTATTTCGCGAGATGAGAAGTGCCGAGGGCATCCGGGAACTCGGACCCACAGAAGTGCCGAAAGGATCAGAGTCGTTCTTCAGCAGAGACACGTGGTGAGAGATCACACAGAGTCGGGGATCGGGGAATCGAAAGTCCCACGCACATGGAAACAGAAATCGCGATATGCCGACATGCGATTTCCCAACGGGGTTGAGAATTATAATGGAATACAGGTGGCAGGTTGTCGCGAGTCTCAAGGACTTGTGCATCGAGACATTGAAAGCACCGAAGCCCCGACAAAGATTAAACTCCAGTCATAGAGAAGTGGTCGTATGGGCCATAGAGCAGCCGGGAGGGCTAACCCATAGGGGGAGGAGCTCATCGCATATCGGGATACCGGGGATCCCGGAGGTGAAGAGTTCACGCATTCCAAACTCGCGAATCCTGAATTCCCGAAAACCCGAAGCCTCATCGCATACATCCACCATCTGTCCCTTGCCGCCACGTCTTCCTCCCGTGTCATGCTAACCACATTTTTTCGGCCACTGCGTTCCTCCACCTGGCTCGTTCACTTCAAAACCCATGGATCCTGCCACTTGTATCCATCCTATCACATTTCTGCCCGATCACCATCCATTCACCACTTCACGTCAAGTCCTCCAGTTACCATGACAGCCTCCACGTCAACTTCGTCAGTCCTACCATGATTTCTCCAAGCAAGATTCAAATGACAGAATATGAAGGTTTTCATGTCCTGTAGGTATAGAGTTGGCCAGGGCCTCCCCCGATCCCAATAAAGCAGTTATTGCAGCAGTTGATGGTAGTTGGACATCGTTTCCACCATAAATGGAAAGTCTAGAGATGACTGTAAGTTGGTCATTTCATTCTCAGGTCCTTTGGAACGCGATTGTGTCTGACTGAAGTCCACGACTGCCCAGAGACTAGTCATGGCCATGGTTATTACCAGAACCTTGGCCAACAAACTAAATTTTCTTGGCAACCTGGCCAACCAAACTCCAGGCTCCTTTTTCCCTGGTTATATTCAAAAACCCAAATTACCTTTTCTGGAAACTCTGCACTTACCATACTTAACAAGGTTATTAAATGATCCCATCTGTCATGATCCATGTTGGCTCCCTATGTTGACCAAGTTTCCTTCAGACATTCCAAAGTTCAAGGATAAGCCCAAGGAAGATCCAGGTGATCATGTGACTACCTTCCATTTATGGTGCTCGTCCAACTCTTTGAGAGACGACTCTGTCCAATTGCATTTTTTTCAGCGCAATCTCATCGGGAGTGATGCTAAATGGTACATTGAGCTCGACTGCTCATGATACTCTTCCTTCGGTGAATTGGCAATGTCTTTCTTAAACCATTTCCAATTACCTATTAGATACGATGCCAACACCGAATTGTTGGCCAACTTTGAGTAGACAAAAGAGAACCATATCTTAGATCACATCCAAGAATGGAGACGTCGGAAGAGTTTGATAAAAGTAGCATTCCCACCAGCATTCCTTCTTGAGTGGTTCCTTAAGTCTTTTTTACCCCAGTTATCTAAAGACGTCGCAACCTCGAGGGTCTTTTAAGATGAAGAATTGATAATGAGAGCTCAATAGCTAGATATGATTTACTCTCTGATCTAGATTTTATGAGCATAAACAAATGAATACAAATTATTAACAGGTGCTTAACACAAAATAACATATATACAATAAAAATGGTTTTCTATTCAATAAGGAAATAAGCTAAAACTGTAAAATGCAACAGAAACAAGCTTGTTGGAATGGTGGTGGATTATCTCTTAGAAGAGATGTGACGGTTGTGCTCATTCATAAGAATATTATTACAATGAGGCTCTTAAGGCCTTTTTACATTAAAAATGAATGCCAAAAACCCTATACATCGAAAAACCTAACCCTGGGAGATGAAGCACCAAAATTCATGTGGGCCCCGTTTGGGTAAGTTAGTACATCAACTTCCCGACGTCGTAACTTTTGCATACGATCTCTATTTTAAGCATATGATAGCCCGTTCAAAAGGTATCGTAGAGGAGATTAATTTTGGGGGCTCAATCATGCCTTTAAATATCATTGATAAGCTTGATCCTATTAGCAATAATTCTGGTCATGGGTTCGAAGAGCATTCAGATCCGCTAGTCACACAAAGTGCTCAAGCGTAGCTGGGAAGAATTCTTGGTTTTTCAAGAAGCAAATCAAGCGAGCGGGAGAAGTTTTGTTATTGGCAGCCAAGATCCATCCACAAAGCAGATTGATGGTCATCGGGATCTCGAAGTTTCCAAATTACTCGGCATTTAGCAACAAAGGAGCCCTTTCTGTTTGGAGGCTAAATATAGGTCGTTCGATCCAAGGGCATGTGTCACAAGGGAAGGCCATCTCAGTGTTTCTCCCGTCGCGACTTCAACACGCAAAGGTCAGTTCTGTTATTTCACGAGATGCGAAGTGCCGAGGGCATCCGGGAACTCAGACCCACAGAAGTACCGAAAGGATCAGAGCCATTCTTCAGCAGAGACACGTGGTGAGAGATCACGCAGAGTCGGGGATCGGGGAACCGAAAGTCCCACGCACATGGAAACATAAATCGCGATATGCCGACACGCGATTTCCTGATGGGGTTGAGAATTATAATGGAATATAGGTGGCAGGTTGTAGCGAGTCTCAAGGACTTGTGCATCGAGACATAAAAATCACTGAAGCCCCGACAGAGATTAAACTCCAGTCATAGAGAAGTGGTCGTATGGGCCATAGAGCAGTCGGGAGGGATAACCCATAGGAGGAGGATCTCATCACATATCGGGATATTGGGGATCCTGGAGGTGAAGAGTTCACACATTCCAAAATCGTGAATCTTGAATTCCTGAAAACCCGAAGCCTCATCGCATACATCCGCCATCTATCCCTTGCCGCCACATCTTCTTCCTGTGTCATGGTAACCACAATTTTTCGGCCACTGCGTTCCTCCACCTGGCTCGTTCACCTCAAAACCCATGGATCCTGCCACTTGTATCCATCTTATCATTTTTCTACCCGATCACCTTCCATTCACCACTTCACGTCAAGTCCTCCAGTTACCATGACAGCCTCCACGTCAACTTCGTTAGTCCTACCATGATTTATATAAGCAAGATTCAAATGACAGAATATGAAGGTTTTCATGTCCTGTAGGTACAAAGTTGGCCAGGGCCTCCCCCGATCCTAATAAAGCAGTTATTGCAGCAGTTGATGGTAGTTGGACATCGTTTCCACCATAAATGGAAAGTCCAGAGATGACTGTAAGTTGGTCATTTCATTCTCAGGTCCTTTGGAACGCGATTGCGTTTGACTGAAGTCCACGACTGCCCAGAGACTACAGGCGCAGTAAGAATATAGACGTAATGTCTTCAATGCCATGTCCCTATCTCGCTTCCATTATTTTTGTTCGAAGTATATGTAGGCATTTGGGCCATTTTTTGTAGGTATCGATGGTTGAGCTGAGCTCCCTGGTTGTAAAGTTTTAATGAAGCATTGTTGTTCTGGATATATATGAACTTTGGAGACTTCTTGCCTTATGAATGCCAGTTTCTCTCATGTCTTTGTGTACACTGTGTTAGAGCAGCTCGGAATTGGAGGATCCAGTCGAGCTGTAGCTATTATAGGATGATGTTGTAATGGATCACTGTAATAGCTACAGAGCCTCTAATCAGTTTCTGTGATTTTCTTAACACTGAGGGACTTGGAATTGGAGGATCCAGTCAAGTCTACTTTCAGTTTCTTGAAGCCCTGAACTAGGAGGATCCTTCTATCATAGTTTTTCTTCTACATACCACTGTAAGCCTATTGCCCAGAGCCGTTTGTTCACTTTCTCCTAAGTCTTCCACCTGTTCATCTCTTAATCAACCCACTGGCTGAAGTTAGGATTCCAGACCTCTTCTGTTATTTACGTACCAGACTCAGTCCCTGAGTTAGAGTGATACCTCCTAGAGCCATTATCTCCATTTGATCACCCTTTATAAACAAATCGTGACATAAAAATGATGGGCGTTGGTCTCTACTCTTGCAAGCAATCCAGGAGTGACTTCTGACGCTAACAGATCCCAAAAAACCTTCATTTAGGCCCTTAAAATGGCCCCGAAAGTTAAAACTGTTAAAAATAGTAAATTGCCAAAATTGTCAGAAAACTATTTTGAGCCAGTTGGAAGAGGTGGGTGCCCATAGATATCCACCTAGATCAATCCTCCATCCTTAGTAAGAAATGGTCTCCATTTCATTGAGTTCTCCCATCATATGAGGAAATTTCTACTGAATTTGGCCCCAGGTGAGCCATGCCTTGGTGCAGGAGCTGCCCTGCTTTGATGACTCGATAAAGCTAAATCCTTTGTTGTCGAGTGCCCTTGATCTGTGTGTCCGCAATGTGATTGTTGGATTCCTATTGTATGCATTCGAGGTTGAGCAAAGCTGGTGTCAGCTTCTCTTCTACGTCTGAGCTGTCCAATAATGGTGGGAAATAAGGGTGAAGGAGATCCATGTTGAACACTCGGTGCAGGCCAAGGAAAGGAGGAATGTTGTGCTCAAAATAATTATCCCCCATGAACTTGGCGATGGTGTACATCCCATAACAGAGTGGGTTAAGATTATAATGGGGTCCTATAAGGAATTCTTTCTACAAGCAAAACCAAACTTTGTTGCCCACCTGAAACTTATGTGGCACTCGATGTTGATCATGGCGCTACTTGTACTTGTCATTGGACTTTTGTAGGATATCCTGAACCTATTGGTGGATGTACTATATCCTCTCAATGAACCAAGTGGATTTGTCATCTTTATTTGGAGCAAGAGATGAGTTGGTTGAGGTGACCATAAGGGGAAGTGAAACATCTATGGGACTCGATGGTTGGAATCCCAGCCCCACCTGAAAGGGGTTGTGGCTGATTGAGCTATGGAGGGCTCGATTGTAGCTATGTTGGACATAGGGAAGGCTCTCATCCCATGTGCGAGGGTTCTTTGAATTATACATGTGAAGGATATGCACAATCATTTGATTGACGAATTCGGTTTGGCCATCTTTCTGGAGGTGGAAGGTCATGGATTTGGTGAGCTTGGTGTCTAGCAGTGACCAGAGGCTCGAATAGAATGTGCTAAGAAATTGATTGTCCTGATCTGAGACAATGGTTTTTGGGATTCCAAAATGTACCCAAACTCTTTCAAAGAAGAGCTTGGCAGTGGCCTCTGTTGTGATGTTCTTCTTGAAGGCAACCAGAATCACCATCTTACAAAAGTGATCAACAACCAAAAAAACACAGTCATTTCCTCACTTGGTGGATGGGAGGCCCGACATGTAGTCCATTGAGATGGATTCCCATGGCCTATCAGGAGTAGGAAGAGGGGTGTTTAGGCCCTGTTTCTTAGTGGTTGGTTTAGCAATAGAGGAGGGAGTGTAGGACCTAATATACTTGCTGACCTCCTGTCAAAGTTTCAGTCAATAGAAATGTTTTTGTAGCATCACCACTATCTTTTCGATGCCGAAGTGTCTTGACACCCAACTTTAGTGGTCTTCCCAGATCAACTTTGCTCACTTGCTTGATGGAACAAAGATATGGCCCAGATGACACAACAACCCATCCTGAAGATGGAAATTATCGACAACTACATTTTCACCCAACATTTGGTAGGTGGTGGTGAAGTCCAGGCCTATATCATAGATTTGGGGCCATCTATAGGTCTCATGGCCATAGGAGTCTAGCACTGTGGTGAGTGATGCAACTGGAGGTCTACTGAGGCAATCAATGATGCGATTGGTGCTTCCTATTTTATACTTTATGTTGAGGTGGAATTGTTACAAGTATGTGGACCACTTTTGATGGCGATCATTCTACAATTTTCCTGGTGTCTGCATGAACATTAGTGGCTTATGATCAGTGTGGATGATTGTCTCCTTCCCAAGAATGTAATGTCTCCACTAGCGGCAGGATTGCACAATGGAGTACATTTTTTTATCGTAATTAGGGTACTTACGAACAACATCTGATAGTGTCTCACTATGATAGGCCACGGGGTGGCCGTGTTGAGTGAGAACGACGCCCACCGCATAGTCTGAAGCATCTATCTCGATCTCAAAGGGCTGTTGTAGGTCTGGTAGTGAAAGTACTCGAGCTGAGCATAAGAACTGCTTGAAATCGTCGAACGCTTGTTGTTGGGACCGGCCCCATGCAAATTTCTCCTTACCACCACCCCTGGTTATTTGGCTAAGGGCCCATGCAATGTGGGAGAATCCCAACATGAACCTGCAATAGAAATTGGCAAGGCCCAAGAAGCTCCGAAGCTCAGTGAGTATTGTTGGGTTTGGCCAGTCATAGATGACTTGGATCTTGGCTAGATCCACATGTACACCATATTGATCAATTATGTCGCCTAGGTAATGGACCCTGTCCATGTCAAAGGAGAATTTTTCCAAGTTGGCATATAGCTTATGCTGCCACAGGGTGTGCATAACCTACTGAATATGATGCAAATGTTCAGCCCAAGTCTTGTTGTAAATGAGAATGTCATCCAAATACACCACTACAAAAGTATTGGTGAATGGTTGTAGGATATTGTCCATCATCCTCATGAAAGTGGCTGGAGCATTTTTCAAACCAAAGATCATGACCAACCATTCAAAAAGGCCTTCCTTTGACTTGAGGGAGGTTTTCCATACATTTGTCTATTCTATCGGGACTTGGTAGTATCCAGACTTCAGATCAGTCTCACTGAAGTATTTCGCCCCGGTGAGTTGATCAAGGAGGTCGTCGATTCTAGGAATCGGGTATTGGTTTCTGACCATGATTTTATTTAGATCCTGGTAATCAATGCAGAGTTGCCAGGTTCCATATTTCTTTTGTACCAGCACGATTGGGCTCCTGCAAGGTGATGAGCTGGGACGGATGTGCCCCTTATGGATAAGTTATTGAATATGTCTCTTAATATCCTCATTCTCTAATAGAGAGCGATGATACACTGGCCCATTGGGAAGCACTACATTGGGGGTCATATCGATGGGGTGCTTGACCTGGAAGTGCAGAGGTACCCCGATAGGTGAGGAGAAGATATATGAGTATTTTTTCACGACCTTATGTACTTGCTTCTGTTGTGCGGAGAGGTCGGATGTAGAGACCCTTGATGTGGTTGTGATCTTTCTCTTATTTTGAGAGAAAATCATGAAGAAGACAAACTTCCTCATCTGAGAGATGACCTTCCTTCATTTCTTAGCAAAGATCAAGGAAATAACACTAGGTGGGACTACCTTGGGTATCCTGTACAATTTCCTATTCAGAGTAATAATGAAACTATGAGGCCTACACTCATATAGCATGACGTTTCCATAAATAAGGTTGTCCCAAAACAACATCACAAACTTCGAGAGGAGCAACATCACTCAATACCTCGTCTTTGAAGGGATTGATGTCATACGATAGTAGGAATTGTTGGCTAATGCAAATATTTCTTCCTTGGTGGAGCCATCCAATGGTGTAGGGTTGTGGGTGTGGTGTTGTTGGCAGGGCCATCCGCTTGACAACCTCTACTGGGATGAGGTTTTTCTGGCTACTGTTATCCACGATGAAGTGTAGTGGGGTGCCTTTTACCCACATCTGTGAATGGAAGAGGCGTTCTCCTTATTCTACCTCATCTAGTTCACCAGGCTAGAGCTTGGTGGTAGCAACAATGGCATTGGGTTCCACATCAATGCTCTGTCTTCCCCTTTCTAGTTCTTTCTTAGAGTCTAAACCCACATCTAATTTATAGGCTTTCACTTCAGCCTTCTTTGAGCGACAGTTAGCAGTGTTATGCCAACGGATCTTATGGAAGTCACACCACTTCTCGGTATCTTTCTTTGTCTTTCCGGTGTCCTTATTTTCTTTCGGCTTGGACTGGTTGTCCTAATACTATCCATATTTTCTCTGTCCTTTGTTTTGTGGGTTGGGGTTTCCCTTTCCTAGCTTTTGTTGTGAGGTGTTCCCAGGCCCAAATTGTCGCGTCCTTTGTTTGAGCTTCTGCTCGATTTTGACGGCATATCGGTAGACCATGCCCAAGGATGAGATGTCCAAAAATTCCATTTTGGTCTAGATGTATCTATGCAGAGCATCGCGATACTTGAGCACCAGATGTCAGTATGAATCTTTGATACACATGTTGGTGCACAAGGTATGAAATATATTCGTGAAATCTGGCATTGCTTGGTCTCTTTCTTGCCACAGTGTGGTCCATTTGGTACACAAGTTGTCATAACTTCCAAAAGGGTAGTATTGTTCCTTAATAACATCCCTGAAGGAATCCTAGGTGGTCATGACTGTAAATAGAAAGGGTTCCTCTATTTCTGTTTTCTCACAGAATTTTTCCCACCAATATTTGACGTGGGGAACGGCATTGAGGAGCGCAAAAGTAATCTTTTCTTTATTCGAAAAGCTATGTATAGAAAAATACCCTTCTAGTAGATTTAACCACTTATCTACATCATATGTGTCTATCTGACCTTCAAATATAGGATTATTGAAGTTTATTTGTACCTTGAAGGGGGTGGCGCCTCTGCTCAAAGAATATGCGATGCATGTTGGTAGTTGTTGAAGGATTTGTGCAAAACTATACATAATCTCGTTCCTTTGTTGTGTGAGGGATTCCTCAATAAACAGTTTGAAAGGATATCCTATCCCATCATCTTTATTTTCTCCTTCCATGAGAGTTCGCTTGGGTGTGCGAGAGTTTTTATCCTCAAGAGAAACAAGCTCGAGACCCAAATCTTTGTACTCCGACCTCATTGGGGACATGCATTAAGATGAAAAGGACCAGACTTCTCTGATACCAATGATATAGATTTTATGAGAAGAATGAAATGACTACAGATTATTAATAGGTTATTAACATGAAATAAGAGAGATACAATAAAACTGGTTTTCTATTCAATAAGGAAATAAGCTGAAACTGTAAAATGCAACGGAAACAAGCTTGCTGGAATGGTGGTGGCTTATCTCTAAGAAAAGATGTGATGGTTATGCTCATTCACAAGAATATGATTACAATGAGGCTCTGAAGGCGATTTTACAATAAACAGGAATTCCAAAAACCATAGACATCCAAAAACATAACCCTGGGAGATGAAGCGCCAAAAGTCATGTGGGCCCCATTTGGGTAAGTTAGTACATCAACTTCCCAGGGTCGTAACTTTTGCATACGATCTTTTTTTTATGCGTATGATAGACCGTTGGAAAGGTATAGTCGAGGAGATTCATTTTGTGGGGATGAATTCCAAAAAAAATTCATTTAGGCCCTCTGAATGGCCCCAAAAGTTAAAACTGCTAAAAAGAGTAAATTGCCAAAATTGTCAGAAAACTGTTTGATCCAGTTGCAAGAGGTGGGTGGGCACCGATATCCACCTCGATCAATCTCAATATGGTTTAATTTATGAATTTTGGACATATGCACCATGGTTGATACTTGACAAGACAAAACAAAGATCTGGACCACATGCCGATGGTATTGTTGGTTCAGCGCAAACGAAGCTCGTTGATCAGTTGTCGAATCAATTGCAGCAATTGTCAATACAACAGACAACGGTCATCCAGAACACTAGTTCGAATACTCCCCCTACTCAAACTTCATATTTACACAGTGTACAATCGAAAAACCCAAAGGCCACCCAAAATCTTGACAGAAAGAAGAAACAACGAAAGAAGGGTAAGGGGGATAAGAAACCTACCAATAATGTTGGCGAGGGCAACACAGAAAAGAAGAAGTTGAAGTACATGTGTAATATTTTCACGGAAGACCACCCGACTCACTAGTGACCTAATCTTGCGGAGGCCCAGAAGTTATTGGCATAGAATCAACCTACCATGTTGACAGATCCATTTCCACATGGGAAAAATTTAACTCAAGCCTCTTCGAGCACGGAAGGGGGCAGTCAGGAACCCCATCCATCTGCGAGTAATACTTCATCCATGAATGTGTACATAATGAAAGGTAGCATTGACTTAACAACTAGGAAACACGACTACAGAATGCCAAACACCTCTGAGAAGGGTAAAGAAGCCAAAAACCCATTTGTTCCTCGCCAGATTGAGAAGACGTTTGGAAAAACAATGACACGCATCCCAAAAGGTGCGTTCAGTAAAGATTCCCACAACCCAAATGCAAGGGTCATCCAGAATTACTCTATGGTGGAGGATTTGTCACAAACCCCTTGTGCAATTTCTTCTTTGGAATTCCTCCAGAGATACCCTTCCCAGAGAAAGGCTCTGTTAGCTTCCTTAGGATCTGCTGAGACTTGTAATCCAAGAACGATCATGCATTTTAGATAGTAGTGTCTTACACCACGAAACATTTTACTTGAAACTTTTTCTGCATGATGGTTGATGAGGGTGCCTCGACATGCATGATGTATTTGGAATTGTTGGCGTTCGGAAGTCACTCCTGGATTGCTAGCAGGAGCAGAGCCCGACGCCCATCAGTTTAATGTCACGATTTGTTTTAAAGGGTGATCAAATGGAGGAAAACTCAAAATAGCATGATCTCAACTCAGAAACCAGACCAGGCATGCATGAACGAATGAGGTCTTGATAAACTCCAAACAGTGAGTCGTAGTAAAGGGTGAGTAGGTGGAAGACTTATGCAAGAAGGGTACAATATCTATCACAGACATCCGATTTGTAACAAACTGAAGAAGAAATGTATTCAAACACAAAATCCTTTTACATTCAAACACATATACCAGAGAATACAAAAATACCGCAACAAATCCTTTATCGCAACAAGATTGTTAAGTCCACATGAATCCTTCAACTGTGAACCCTCTAGCAAAGATGAAACAAGGATGGAAAAGAAAGGAAACTGTTTGTTATAAAACAAGAAGTCTCAAACATAGAGGCATAACCAAGAAACCAGAGTATCGCTGAAACTTTACAGTCAGGAGCTTAGCTCTACCATCGATAGATACAAAAATGGAAAAAATGCCTACATATACTCAAAATAACAACAGCAGCGGAACCAAGAAAATGCATTCAAAGCTTTGCGTCTGCATGGCTTCTGACACTCTGCAGCCGCAGTCTTTGACTAATCGTGTAACTTGTGGCAGACGCGATAGATCTTCTGACATTTACATCAGCGGATCGACGTGCCTTTAATTCATTGCAGGACATCCCCATTATGGCAGAGACGATATCTAACCACCCTCAACCGCCTCAATAACTGCTTCTTGGGATCGAGAACGGCCAGGCCAACTCAGCATCTTGGGATAGGGAAGACTTCTCACGCTGCCACCTGGAACAACTGAATATCTTGAGGGATGGACATGAGGGCTAGCGCGGAGGTCATGGTGTATGGTATGGTAGGAGTGATGGCATCTGGCAGCGCGTGGAAGGAGTGACGAGAAGTGAGAGTGACGACAGAGAGGGGTGACAGAGGATGATCCATGGCGGAAGACACCCGGGTAGATGGGGAGAATACGGGAGAACGAACTCGCCCTCGGGTGAGAGGCTGATGTGGAAAGGAATGGGACACGTGGCGGGTGATGAGCGGATGGTGGGAAGAAGGGAGAGCCACGCAGACCAAAGAGGAGAGGTGAATGGATGACACACGGCAACAGGGGAAAGGTGAAAGGGAGAATGAAATGACAGGAGGGGGGCCCATACTGTTTAAGTATAGGGCAGCTGGGATGAGTGGGGCTGCACGAGCACCACTGATCTGGGCACTACAATCGTGGTCGTCGAGAAGCTGCACATGGGATTCCGGACTCCCCCCCTCCGTTTAAAGGTAGAAAGGTGGGGGGGGTCTGGAATGCTCTTCATCGCCGTTGATCCGGGCACGCTAATATGAACCGTCAGAGAGTTGCGCCCGCGATTCCGGACCCCTCGCCCCCCCACTTAAAGGTAGAACGGAAAGGGGGGTCCAGAATCCAACGCACGTCGTTGATCTGGGCGCGCGATCCTTGGCCGTTCAATCTTGATTCTCGTTTAATCACGGGCGCATTCACACCAAAACTTAGGACAGGTGGGTTTTAACCCATTCTTTTGATGTCTAAACCCCTTAGCAAGAAATATCGCTAACATTTGGCTCCATGGGGGATAGAGTCGTCCCTGTGATGCTCTAAGAACTCTTTTGCAGACTTAGTGCCTTTGCTGTTGGGCTATGGAGTCATTTATTAGTCCGGAAAACAAAACAAAAACAAAAACAATATTTACAAAACAAAAAAGAAACGAGCCGACTGCGGCTCACAGAAAACATTTCTTTAAGAAATGCCCATTAACTGGGCCACTGAAAAATTCATTGCCTTCCAGATCCTGCAACCTGTAAGTGTTATTAGAAAATGCTTCAAGGATCTTGAAAGGCCTGAACCAGAGGGCATCAAATTTACTGTGTTTTCCCGTCTCCTACCTGGGTGCGTCCCATTTGAGCACCAAGTCGCCCTGCTCAAACTCTTTCTTCTTTCTTTTCCTGTCAAAAGCCTGTTTGATCTTCTGCTGATGGTTGTAAGCTCTGTCTAGGGCCTGTTCTCTGATCTACTGCACCTCCACCATCTGATGGATTCTTCTGAGCACATGATTAGGTTCCCCCTCATAGTCTTGGAGGAGATTTGCCACAGGCAAGGCAAGCTGAGTGGGGAAGACAACCTCAATCCCATAAACAAGCTGGAAGGGTGAGAGACCCAGGGACTTCTTCGTTGTCACTCAATTGGCCCAAAGTGCAAATTTGAGCTTTGAGTCCCAGGCCCTTTTATTATCCTCTAATAGCCTTTTGCTGAGCTTGATTAAGCTTTTATTAGAGGACTCTGCCAGTCCGTTTCCCTGAGGATAGTAGGGAGTGGAGTGAATCAGTGAAATCCCAAACTTTTCACAAAATCTGGTCAAAGGCTCAGACCGAAATGGGGAAGCATTGTCAGTGACAATTTTGCTAGGGCAACCGAACCTAGCTATGATGTCTTCCAGGAAGCTGATGATGACTTTGTGAGAAGTGCTTCTGGTAGGGACAACTTCTATCCATTTAGTGAAGTAGTCGGTTGCTGTCAAAATCCATCGGTGTTGGCCGCTTGAGGGAGGATGAATTTCCCCGATAAAGTCCAATCCCCACTACTGAAAGGGTGCTGAGACCACCATAGGTTTCAATGGCAGGGATTTGAGCTGCTGCTTCCCTGAAAATTTCTGACATTTGATGCAAGCTCTAATTTCCCTGCAGACATCAGGAAATAAGGTGGGCCAGTAGTACCCAGCTCGGAGGATCTTGTGAGCGGTGGCCTTCCAAAAATAATGGCCTCCACAGAGGCCACTATGGAAATCATTCATAACCTTCTGGGCCTGCTGTGGATCCAGACACAGTAGCAATATCCCTTGGGGGTCTTTCCAATACAAATCTTGGCCAATAAGACAGTACTTGACAGCTTTGATCTTTAAAGCTCTTGCCTTGCTTTTTTCCATCTCATCAGGGGGTCTCAATTCCTGAAAGAAATACAAGATATCTTTGTACCAGGGACATGCTGATAGTGGCACAGTGCTTTGGGAACCCCTGTTGGATGATTCAGCTTGCTCATTGATAAAATTGATTTCTAGCGCTTTATAATTGGATTCGGCCATGAGCTTGGCCAAACCCTGCCCTTTTATTATCTTGGTGGGCTTAATCTCCAAGTCAAATTCTAGGATCTTGGCGATCCATTTACTTCTTCTTCCATCTACGTCTGGCTGTACAAGAATGTCCTTCACAGAGGTTGAAGGGACATATGCTATGATCTTTGAATGTAAGACATAGACCCTGAAATCCTTGAGAGATTTCACCAAGGCATAAGCCTGTTTCTCCATGATTTCGTATCGGAGTTCTGCATCTCTCAGCGCCTTTCTAAAGAAGGCAATAGGCTACTCTTGCCTTTGATCGTTCTTCTGCAACAGAACTGCTGCTACTGTCTCAAAAGAAGCAAAAGAAAATATCATAAAATCTTTAGATTAATCTGGACTGATCAGCACAGGAGCCTCGGTCAATGCTTTCTTTATTTGGTCGAAAGACTTCCTGGGTTCAGCAGTCCAGTTTATTTCATGGCCCTTCCTGAGCATGGCTGTGATATTTTTTACCAATTCAACAAAATTTGAGACAAACCTCCTCAGGAAATTAATCCTTCCCAAAAATGCTTGGACCTCTTTTTTAGATTTGGGAAGTGGCAGGGCCTGAATTGCTTCTACCCTGTCAGGATCAATTCTTACTCCCTCTGCTGAGACTATATGGCCTAACAGCTTCCCCTCTTGCATAGCAAACAATGATTTCTTGGGATTCAGGGAAAGGCCAAACCTGCGGCACTTCAGGAAAACACTCTTCAAGTGGGAGTGGTGCTCAATATCAGTTTTGGAGAAGACTGTTATGTCATCTAAATAAATTACCACAAACTTATCTTTTTCCCCGATGAAGGCTATGTCCATGGCTCGCTGAAATGTTGCCCCTGCATTCATCAACCCAAATGGCATCTTGGCATACATGAATGTGCCCCAAGGCGTGGTGAAGGTTGTCTTTTCTCTGTCTTCTGGCATGACTGATATCTGATTATAGCCAGAAAATCCATCAATCATAGATATCCTAGATGCACCAGTGACCCTCTACAATATATGTTCCATGTTGGGCAGGGGGTAATTGTCCTTCCTTGAACTCCGGTTCAGGTTCCTGAAATTGACACAGAGTCTGATCTCTCCGCTCTTCTTTCTCACTGGGACCAAATTGGCTACCCAGCTAGAGTATCTCAAGGGGACTATAATTTGGGCATCCAACAGCTTCTTCACCTCCCTCTCCATGACAGGTAACAGCGTAGAATTTATCTGTCTCAGCTTCTTCTTGAAAGGTCTAGCCTCCTCTTTCAGTGGGATCTTGTGCTCTATGAATGACGTGTCGTATGTCTTGAGGTCTTTGTAGGTCCATGCGAACACGTCAGCAAACTCCCTCAGCAAATCAGTATATCCGATCCTCTGTTCCTCAGTCAAATTCCTCGACAACTTGACAAACTTGGGCTCCTCTGGTGTGCCTATGTTACATTCAGTTGTATCAGCATCTTCACCTGAAATTCTGCCCTTTACTGCCACATCATTCCCATCAAACAATCTTTCTAGTGGGATCAGACCTCTTGGTATATGATTGCTTGGTAGTTGAATAATCTGGTGGTCAGCAACTTCATTCAACAACTCCCCAGGGTGGTGGTCAGGCTCCTTGTCAGGGTCCTCATCTATATGTAATGCAGA
>ML779114.1:2475056-2494799 GCA_009831015.1 Picea engelmannii | reverse complement strand
TTAATAACTCCCAAACATTGCACCCTCCTAGAGTCAAAGGAATAGAGGTCATGATAGGCTCTGGTGACTTCTAATCCTAGTTCTTCCATGACGGCTTTAGGCATGAGGTTGTGGGAGGCTCCTGAATCCATTAAGCAATTATGTAGCACTTTTTCATGTATGTTCAGGGATGTGTAGAAGGGAGGGGATGAATCATCTCTGTCTTCTACCATGGGACCTAGAACCACTGCAGGCCTTTCATCTTGGAGGTTTATGCAGTCTATGGAAAGGCCAGAGGCTTCAGATTTCAACAGGTTGGAGAAGCGTTTTTTGAATTCCCCATGTTTGATTATCTCGGTGAGGGGCACGGGGATTCTGATATTTTGAATTTCATGCTCAAAATTAAAGGAAGATGTGAGCTTTGGAATTTCTCTAATCTCAGGAGCATGATTTTGAATAATAGGAGAGAGAGGATGGGCCTTCTTACCTCTGTGGTGGTCTGCTACCTCGTCAGCAGGCTTCTCTTCTCTAGTGGATGACTCAGGAACATTAGGTACTACTGCCCTCTTGTCTGATCTCGGGTTGTATCTGCCTCGACCGCTGCTGGCTTTGTCACCCTTGCTCAATTCGTTCAACTGACCATCCACGAGAGACTCTTCATATGATGATTTGGTCAGATGAGGGAAAGGGGGAGTGACCTCTAAACTGTGAATTTTAGACTCAAGATCGTCTACTTCTCCTTCTTCTTCATCGGCTACAAAATTGTTCTGGAAGGGAGCCTGAATTTTCTGGTCATCTCTGTCTCTTTCCTTCTCTTTGTGCATAGTTGGAGGAGCAAAATTGTTTGCTCTTCTGAAACCTCCTCTATTTTCAGTGGTCTGGGGGCCCTTATACATCTGCCTCCTTTCCACCTTCAATCTCTCAACCTCTTCTTTAAGAAAGTTCATAACTTGGGCCAGCTCACTTACTTGAGGGTGGGACAATGATGGGCCAGAGATGCTGGGATCAGAAGTCGAGGCTTCTGATTTTCCTTTCCTTCTGTCTGTGTTGGCCTTGCTCCTCAGTGTGTCTGCAGCTAGCATGTTAGATTCCACCTCTATAGCTGCATCTTGCATCTGATCTAAAGAGGTGGCTCTCCTTTCTCTTAATACAAGACATAAGTCAGGGTCAAATGCACTAGCATATGAAATTTGAGCAGAGGCTTCGGAAGGCTTTATCTCTGCAGGAATCTTGTTATACATCTTATTAAATCTTTTGGAGAAGTCAGAGACAGACTCTCCTTCCTGTTTCTTCAAGGACCCAAACTCAGTCATATAATATATGTAATCTTTTCTATCCCCCCACTATCTCAGGAAAACATTATCCAGAGCCTCAATCCCAGCTATGGATCCTGGGGCTAGTCCCCTGAACCACTTCCTAACTTCACCGTCCAAGCTCTAGACGAAGACTCTCATCCAGACATCTTCATTTTCAATATTTAGGTTGTCTTCATAGCTGTAAAAGGCAGCCAGGTTCTCTTCAGCAGTGACATCTCCCTCACCACTGAACTTGGGCATGTATTTCAGATATTCTCCAGCAGGGAGGGGGTTCAGAGGCTGAGGAAGAATCAAAGGAGCATATCTAGCTGTGACTATGGAATCCATTATGTTCGGAGGGGGATTAACACCAGCCATAGGGACGTTGAGCATAGGAGAACTCGGAGGAGATGGAGTGTGAACGAGTGAGGAAGGAAAATAGGTCCTCACAGGAGACGACGGGGAAAACAGAGAGAAATCTAAGGGACCTGGGTGTGCAGGTGTTTCTCTTTGTGAAACAGTAGTAATCAAAGGAGGAGTAGTGAAACCTCCCGAGGGGGGAGTGACAAGGATCTCTCCCTATGATACTAGACCAGAAGGGGAAAACTCAGCAGGAACACTCCCAAAGTTCAGAAAGCGGGAAACTTCAGAGAAGGACGACTAGGAAACTGGGAATCTGAAAATGGAGTTCTCACAGAAGGGGAGGGCGTGTTACCTTTTTCATCGATAGAAACTTCTTTTGCAGCTCTCTTTCCCTTTCTGCTCGCGGCTTCCAAGTCTACTTCTGGTGTGGCCAAAGGCAAGTGTGGATTTTACCTCGTGTGTCTGCCTCTCGAAGCCACAGTTGATAGAACAGGTTCTCCCCAGCAGAGTCGTCACAGTGGAGTCGCCAGGTGCACAGTAGCAATCTTCAAGTTCTGATCTCTGATGCACCTTCAAAAATTAGCTAATCGTTGTCGTTCTACCCAAGGAAAATCTTCAACTTCGTCCCCGGCAACGACGCCAGAAATGTTGGCGTTCGGAAGTCACTCCTGGATTGCTAGCAGGAGCAGAGCCCGACGCCCATCAGTTTAATGTCACGATTTGTTTTAAAGGGTGATCAAATGGAGGAAAACTCAAAACAGCACGATCTCAACTCAGAAACCAGACGAGGCATGCATGAACAAATGAGGTCATGATAAACTCCAAACAGTGAGTCATAGTAAAGGGTGAGTAGGTGGAAGACTTATGCAAGAAGGGTGCAAGATCTATCAAAGACATCCGATTTGTAACAGACTGAAGAAGAAATGTATTCGAACACAAAATCCTTTTACATTCAAACACATATACCAGAGAATACAAAAATACCGCAACAAATCCTTTATCGCAACAAGATTGTTAAGTCCACGTGAATCCTTCAACTGTGACCCTCTAGCAAAGATGAAACAAGGATGGAAAAGAAAGGAAACTGTTTGTTATAAAACAAGAAGTCTCAAACACAGAGGCATAACCAGGAAACCAGAGTATCGCTGAAAATTTACAGTCGGGAGCTTAGCTCTACCATCGATAGATACAAAAATGGCAAAAATGCCTACATATACTCAAAATAACAACAACAACGGAACCAAGAAAATGCATTCAAAGATTTGCGTCTGCATGGCTTCTGACACTCTGCAGCCGCAGTCTTTGACTAATTGTGCAACTTGTGGCAGACGCGATAGATCTTCTGACATTTACATCGGTAGATCGACGTGCCTTTAATTCATTGCAGGACATCCCCATTATGGCGAAGACGATATCTAACCACCCTCAACCACCTCAATAACTTCTTCTTGGGATCGAGAACGGCCAGGCCAACTCAGCATCTCAGGATAGGGAAGACTTCTCGCGCTGCCACCTGGAACAACTGAATAGCTTGAGGGACGGACATGAGGGCTAGCGCGGAGGTCATGGTGTATGGTATGGTAGGAGTGATGGCATCTGGGAGCGCGTGGAAGGAGTGACGAGAAGTGAGAGTGACGACAGAGAGGGGTGACAGAGGATGATCCATGGCAGAAGACACCCAGGTAGATGGGGAGAAGACGGGAGAACGAAGTCGCCCTCGGGCGAGTGGCTGATGTGGAAAGGAACGGGACGCGTGGCGGGTGATGAGCGGATGGTGGGAAGAAGGGAGAGCCACGCAGACCAAAGAGGAGAGGTGAATGGATGACACACGACAACAGGGGAAAGGTGAAAGGGAGAATGAAATGATAGGAGGGGGGCCCATATTGGTTAAGTACAGGGCAGCTGGGATGAGCGGGGCTACACGAGCACCGCTGATCTGGGCGCTACGATCGTGGCCGTCGAGAAGCTGCACATGGGATTCCGGACCCCCCCCTCCGTTTAAAGGTAGAAAGGCGGGGGGGTCCGGAATTCTCTTCATCATCGTTGATCCGGGCGCGCTAATATGAATCGTCAGAGAGTTGCGCCTGCGATTCCGGACCCCCCCCCCCGCTTAAAGGTAGAACGGAAAGGGGGGTCCGGAATCCAACGTGCACCGTTGATCTGGGCGTGCGATCCTTGGTCATTCAATCTTGATTCTCGTTTAATCACGGGCGCATTCGCACCAAAACTTAGGACAGGTGGTTTTTAACCCATTCTTTTGATGTCTAAACCCCTTAGCAAGAAATATCGCTAACAAGCATGTTGGAAGGCCATAGGCCAACCCATTTTGTCTCCATCACCTAATATTCTTACCTCTTTTGACAGTCATTCGTTCCGACCACATGGAATCATCCCCTCTTTCCCCATGCAATTGGGGGGGGAAGACCATGTGCGTCAAGTTTGAAGTGGTCAATGCATCTCTCGACTACAATCTCTTGTAAGGAAGGAGTTGGACCTACGCTATGAAAGCAGTGGTTGTGACAGTTTTCCGGGTCTTGTTGTTTCCATGTGAGGGTCGGATCATGTCCATTGATCAGTTATCCTTCTCTTGTCCTAACCCTTCATTGAGGGTATCCATGATCCCGATGATTGATAACCCTCAACCTGGCATCGTCAATGTAGGGGTTGGTTTGTTCCCATATTTTATGGGTCCTTTCAATTACCCACCTTTGACTGGCAATGTCCATTACATATCGGCTGTCCCCAACCAGCCTAGGGCTGAAATCTTTCAAATCTCATTGTTTCTCACAACTTACTTTAGCGATCTATGGACTCTTCCTTCCCCATTAGCTACGATGGAAGGGATAGGGAACCATGGCATGTCCATGCCTTTTTCTACGACAGAAATTGCGTACTCTATAGTCCAGCAATCTTCTGTCGACCCTGATCCGACTCTCACACAAGAGTTAGATCCATCTCTCGAGCCTATTTGGGCTCAAGGTTCCCTTGTCGATATTGATTCTTTTGACTTATTTTTACCCTCATACAAGGTGATTATTGAGGCAATGACTAGTCCGGACAAACCCTGGGATGGTCTCCATCATAGATCTTATTTTCTCCCAGAGCTAAGAAGAATTGAAGCAGGAGAATTCACTCTGACTATGACTGGAGATAGGGATTGTCCTATCAATCCTTTGGCTACGCATGTTGTTTACACTGAAGGAAATATAGAAACCATCGCTAGAATGATACCTATTGATGTCTACAGAATCCCTGGCATTGTGGAGAATATCTTTGTCAGAGAAGATTTCTCCCTAGAGGATATTCGAATCTACATAGATTTATTTAAATAATTATGCGATGTGTTTTCCTAGTCTTACGAGGAAATGCTAGGCATAGATCCAAGAATCATTGAACATGAAATCATGACATATCCTGATGCCAAGCTGGTCTGGAAGAAGCTTCATCCAATTAATCCCAAGAAATCAATAGATAGTAAGGATGAAGTAGAGAAACTACTCAAAGATGGTTTCATCTACCCCATTCAATTGACTCAATGGATGTCAAATCTCATGCCTCTCAACAAAACGTAGGGTATGATTCGCGTATGTATGGACTTCCATGATTTGAAAAAAGCTTGTCCAAAGGATAATTTCCCCATGCCATTTATTGACCAGATAGTCGATGAATGCTCAGGGTTCAAGGCCTTTTCTTTCATGAATGGTTTTTCAGGATACAATCAGATACAGATCAAACCCGAAGACCAACACAAAACTGCTTCATTTGTCCATGGGGTACATTCTCTTATTGGAAGATGCCTTTTGGTCTGAAAAATGTTGGAGATACTTTTCAGTGGGCCATGTCTTTTTCTTTCCATGACCTCAAACATGTATTCGAGGCTTATCTTGATTATTTAGCATCATGATATCGTAAGAGAGATGATCATCCAACACACATATAACTTATCTTTGAGTGATGTCGCTACTACCCGATTCACTTGAATCCAAACAAGTGCAATTTTTGCATTACATTGGGTCATCTTCTTGGTTTCATAGTTTCAACAATAGGGATCATGGTCGATCCTCTAAAGGTTGAGGTGATAGTTCAGTTGCCTCCCCCGTGCACAATCCCTCAGCTTCAAAGTTTACAGGGAAAAGCAAACTTCTTACGGCATTTCATTGCAAACTATGCTGAGATCACAAAGGGTTTCATGCATTTACTAAAGAAGGATGTTCCTTTTCATTGGGACAAAGCCACTCAACGCTCTTTTGAAGTGTTGAAACGTGCCCTCATGGATACCCCTCTACCTTAGCCACCCAATTATAATAAATATTTCTTATTGTACTTGGCCGCTGCAGAGTCGACCATTGGCATGGTCTTGGTTCAGGAGGATGATTTTCTCTCAGAATACATGATCTATTACCTGAGTCGAGGCCTGGTTGGACCGGAACGCAATTATTCCCACATTAAAAAACTTGCATTAGCAGTCGTTCATGCTGTCCAACAGTTTTGTCATTACATCTTGTTTCACAGGACCACCATCATTGTCATTGTGAATCCATTTCAATACGTCTTGACACAACATGTAATCGGTGAAAAGATCAGTAGATGGATAGTTATCCTCCAAGAATTCGACTTGGATTTTTTCTTGGTGAAATCCAAAAAGTTGGTCTTCAAGGAACTCATTTCGGAACTTCCGATTGAATCAGGTGATGTTATACCTGAGGAGTTGCCTATCAAAGTAGACATGTTTTTTATTGCATCTTCGAACACCCCTGGTATGGAGATATACTAGTCTATCTCTAGACTTTGAAGTGCCCCACCTTTTCTTCTCATGATGAGTGTCATCGTATAATCCATCAGGACAAAAACTATCTCATACTCGAGGACACTTTGTATCGTCGAGGTGTATATTGCATCCTTTGTCTGTGTCTCACTCATGAAGAAGTGGAAATAGTGCTTAATGATTGCCACACAGGATCATGTGGTGGTCATTTGTCTAGGTTGGCAACAACCAAAAATATTCTACGAGCCAGTTACTTTTGGCTGACATTAATAAAATATTGTGTTGAATCGATCAAGAAGTGCCACCTGTGTCATATCTTCTCTCGGACGATGAGGGCACATCCCGCTCCCATGTTTCCCGTCATCACAGTTGGTCCCTTCACCAAGTGGGGGGTTGATTATGCTACATGCAACCCTCCTTCCACAAGGGGGCACTATTATATCATCGTAGCAGTAGAATACTTCACAAAGTGGGTCGAAGCTATGCCAACGTTTAAATATGATGGCAAGACAACAACTCTCTTTTTGTTTAACCAGATAATAGCAAGGTTCGGCATCCCAAGAGAGATTGTCACTGACCATGGCAGTCACTTTCAGAACAAAATGATGTTTGAGTTAATGTCAAATCTTGGGTTGAGGAAAGAACATTCGTCACTCTACTACCAACAAGAGAATGGTCAGGTGAAATATGTGAATAAATCCCTTAAGACTATTCTACAATGAACAATCAATTTGTCCAGGTCAAATTGGCATTTGATATTGTACTCGACACTATGGGCCTACCGAACATCTGTTAAGACTGTAATTGGTTTCTCACCTTTTCAACTCGTTTACGGGATGGAAGAAGTCTTGCCTATAGAGTGTCATCTCCCCTCTCTAAAATTGGTAGTACAGTTATTTCCAGACACTTCACCGCTTGAAGAGCATTTATTATATCTTGAGCAGATTGATGAGAAGCGTTGGGATGCAGCCTTGGCTAATGAGGCTCACAAAAAAAAATTCAAGTGTCAGTATGATTGGTCCGTCCATCCTCGGATTTTTTTCAAAGGTGACCTTGTCCTAGTCTATGACCAAGATAAGGACCCCCTAGGGGAAGGCAAGTTCAAACCCATGTGGGTTGGACCTTTCATCATGAAGGAGGTTCTAAAGAAGGGTGCTTATCGTCTGGTGGAATTTGAGTAAAATACTTTGGCAAAGCCTAGAAATGGGCTCTACCTCAAGAAGTATTACTCGTAGGTGGGTCGCCTTGGGTGACTTCTTGTAACATATGTATAGTCTTATACATTTTCTTTTTAGTTTTTGTATTTTTGGTTTTATGGACGTTTCATTTTTTATGTCATCTTTTTCACTGTGGTAGATGTCAAGTGAATCAGAGGTGTTTGTTGGGTTTGCGGACGATGCTAGCCAACACACTCGGAGGCTTGATTCTGCATCTTGGGTGATTTTCACACCTCAGGGAAGTTGCTATCTTCAGGAGATATCTATTTAGGTGATTCCACTAACAATGTCATCGAATACAGTGTAGTTTTAGAGTTTCTTCATGATACTTTATCGCACGGTATCTCTCACCTTTGGGTCTACTTAGATGCTTAGCTAGTTGTGTCCTAGTTAAATGGGGTTTACCACGTTTACAATCCTACACTACACCGACGGTTCCTTGGGGTACGTCTCTTAGAACAAAGCTTTGATTACATTACGTATATCCATGTTCCTAGGAGATTAAATAAAATCACAGATACTCTAGCTAATTATGTATTAGATTTTCATATTGCACACATGTAAGGAAAAGCACACACACGCACATGCAAATACATTTGTAAAATAGATGTAATCTATAAGAAGTAAAAATATGTAAAATATCCATATGTATATCAACAATATCAGAGTACATGGGTGGGCGCAAGTGCCTCAAAAATATGTCTAGTAAGAGTCGCAAGGCTTATGATCTCAAAAATATACAAAATGTGCTCTTGACACGTAAGTAGTCTAGCCTAGCTAAGGGCGAGGCCTGTTGGCCCTGCCATAGTGAACAACGATGTTTTCCAAATGCAAGAAGATATGGACCTAGGTCCGTGGCACCCCAATTACGTGAGGTTGCATCGATGGTGGGAGATCCTTGATCTCCGCCATAGGGACTATACGAGTGAGCGTAGTAAGCTTCTGCTCTACCCATATCAATACTCTCTCAGCCTCTCTAACTGGAGGACCCCCTGCTGTTGTTGCTTGTCCGACGGCTGCAACTGGTCCTACCTTTAGTCGAGGATGCCACCTATTCCTCAAGAAGTCTACTGGATGCACTAGTCCCACATCTGTACATAATAAATACATAAATTTCAGATACTATGGTATACAAAAAAAAATGATATATATAAAAAGACATAAAAATTAAATAACTTTGAAAACCAAAACTTACCCATCTCTCCTTGCTCCTCTCCGGGAGGTACAGGCATGTCAGGATCCCTAGAAAAATTGATCTTGGCATAGGGTTAGTCCTCTATTATTGGAATATTTCATGACTACCAGTCAAAAATTTGTCATCGAAGGCCTCGACCATCCTCCCTACCCCCATCGCGACAACAACACCTCCCATCTGCATAGCGCTGGGAGAGAGGCCTCGTGCCCTCATATAGTCTCTTGAGGAGTGAGACTGGGTACCCTCTCAATGAAAAAGGAACACAAAATAGTCCCAAACCCAAAGTTTTGGTGCTCCCATATCCGACACTCTGTTAGTTGTCTCTTCATGCAATCTAGTATGGTTGTACTCCAATAAAAAATCCATGCATTTAAGCACTATATTGCATAATGTATGTGCACCCAAGAAGCCTGATGCAAAGCTGCAGATCCAGTGATCCACCCAATGAGTAAAATCATCACTTTGAGTGATAAGTTGTTGATATTATGTATAGGCACCTGAGAACCTACTTTCTAAGTACCAGCCTTACAATGGAGTCCAATCAACTCCTCAATTTTGTGAGGCCCAGGGGGGAAAGTAAGCAAGTTGATTGGATCCCCTCTCCTTGAGAGACCAGTCAGGAAGTAAATGTCTTCAGTCATTGGATTCAACGATTGCCCCTCGAGAATGAATGCCTCTAATTAAAGCATTTAACAACTTGGGTTGTGCCCTCATAAACGGACACTAGAAGAAATTTAACAACCCGCATTGTGATAAAACAACGATATCATCAGGGTCCTCTGAGACCAAAAAATCAATGTCCTCATGCTCCCTCTCTGTCCAATGAACATACATCCTGCAAAATGCCAAAGTTTAGAGAGTTAACTCTTGCCTTTTCATTTTTTCCACTTGTTTGAGGGTGTATGCGGGCTGTCTTGGCGACAGTCGCGTGTGCACATGGGAAAATTATCTTATGCCCACATGTACATGCAGGTTTTGCTTGGAAAGCCCACGCACATGCATGGCTGACCTCTTTAAAGGTCAAGGCCTCCCCAAAAAAAAATAAAAAAATGAAAAAATGAAGAATGGAATTGCAAGAGAGGCTAGTTTGTACTTGCCTGGTCCAAGCACATTCTGTCCACTGAAGCTTCCAGAATCAACTCTTTTGACAAAGGGGTGTTTTTTGACTTTTGGTCAATTCTCAATTTACAATGGTGATAATGAGCTGCCAACATTCTATTTATAGACTTTTTGGCCCCGTTTTGTCATTTTTTTGGACCCTTTTGTCATTTTTTTCCTAGGTTGAAGATCATTTACTATGGTTCTTGATTTTCTCGGGGGATGTTATGATAAATGTTACTTTATGTATTTGGGAATTTTTTTTAGAGTTGGGTCATTCTTAAAGGTCTTTTGGTAAAAATTCATTTTTCCAACTTTGTGCACGTATGATAGGATTCCACCTCCACTTGTTGCACCTCATTGTCTTTTCAACTTTGCCATAGGATCGATCCCACTGAATTGTGACACGGAACCCTCACTCCTGCTCTAGAAGTGTCGTAATTTAGTGGTAGAGCCTACTTTCACATTGATGCCCTAGGTAGATCCTGGTTGCATTTTGGTGTCCATGCTGTCACTAATGAATATAGGCTCGGGAGTCCTTATTAGTTTGTCCTGATTACAAGTTTGAGCCTGATTTGCATGATTCATTATCACTCTTGACCTCACCCTCCGGACTCCCAAAACACAACGGGTCTTATTTTAAGCCCTTTTCAAACTCTCTAAACATGAAAATATTGTCAAGCGATCTAGATGCCCTTCATGCTCGCCAAACTAAAAATCGAAGGCACATCTTTTCGATGGTAGTTTAACCCTTTTTCAATATAGATGGTCAAATGTACGAACAAAGGTATACTCTAGGAACTTCTTTTCACTAGAAGAGTATTCTGAAGTATAAGTTTACCCCTTTTTCAGGCCTGAGGGACTAAATTTATGGAAAAGGAATCCCCACGGAGTCCATAGTTAATCTCTTTTAAAACTCCATAAAATTGAAAAGATGGTCGAGTGACCTTGTTCCTTCACACTCGTTAAATTGGTCCAGAAGAACATCCCTTACGGAGTCCATAGTTAAGCTCTTTTTAGACTCCTTAAATATGAAAAGATTGTCGAGTGATCTTGTCTTTGTCACACTCGTTAAAATGATTTTGAATAGACATCTGTTCAGTGATAGTTTACCCATTTTTTGAGCCGACTAGACTACCTTCGAAAAAGGTACCCCTGTGGAGTCTCCTTTTACGCTTTTTCAGACTCTCTAAAAATGAAATATCACCGAGCTTACCTTTTTTGGGCTCGTTAAAATTACATCGAATCAAGTTATCATTGTGTCTTATTAATTGGATTTTCATTCCTGTGTCTTTGGCCTAATGCCAACTCCATTTTGTTCTCAAATGAACCATCTGAAGCATGCCTTATATGCAAGCCTTGTAGCACTTTTCCTCTGTGTCTTGACACCTTGACCCATGGAGTATTTTTCCTGAGTGTCCTTTTTCTGCATATGTTCCCTTGCTTTGAACATCAATGTGTTCCTTGCACTTGGAATTAGTATGTCTACGACAATCGATACTCCTTTGTAATGTAGCATTCTTTTATTCTTTTTCAAGCTTCCCAAAATTATTGAAAAAGACAAAAAAATCAAATATACCCCAAGAAGAGGAAGGGAAAAGTATTTTCTTTTTGTTGACAACACAACGAGTCACCCATGGAAAAACCACATCCTTTCATTTGTTCATCAAGCCCTAGGATTCAATATGACCTTGGGAAGTTGTTCTCGCTACATAGAGTTGTGTCCTCCTCCATTTGGTTATCCTTCCAAACATTTGGAGAGTTCGTGTTGCCTCCTGCATCGTGAACTTATGTCAATTCCATGCTGCCTAAGTCTCATATTTTGTCGTTCTTTTGTCCAAGGGATTTTTTACTAAACTTGAATCGACCCTTCTACAGTTTGTCTCTTGTCCTCATGCCCAGCTACCCCAAAAGACCAATCAAGTCCTTGTTCAAAATAAAAGAAGGTCTCCACCTGATCACCAAGATCCTCTTGTCTGTTCCCGACGAGCCATTGAAGACCTATGTGTAGTGAAGGCGTATACTGGAATTACACTCCTACCCAAGTTTTGAAGATTTTGAAATTGTTTCTCAAGCTCTGAATACCTCATCTCCAGCCATCAGGCGTCATTGAATTCTTGAAGATGGATACTATACATGTATATCTTTTGATTTTGAGATTTAGATCCGCTGTGTACTTCTCACAGCTACACTTTATATAGTTATATGACATGGATCTACATTGTATTTGATTGGCAACCATGATTTTATTTTATCTCGAGCATGGATATGCTCAGCTCGGTGAGACAAATTGTTATTTTGTAAATGGCACTTCCTGAACTCTGGTCCCTGGGCTCACTCACTCTGTACATTGGTGAATATTTGTAATGTATTTTGGCCATCATATGCTCTTCAGACCTCACACATTAGGGGGCATCTATTATAACCCTAAACTGCACCAGACATATATACCTGGCATTAGGCCATCTTACTTGCTATCTTTTCCAAGCTATCACTGAACAACTCTTCTAAAAAACCATTCTACGCACCGCACCAGACATGCTATCTTTGACAAGAATTCTCTAAAAATTGTAGCTACACTTGTGTTATAATGCTAAACCGCACCAGACATGCATACCTGGCATTAGGAAATCTTACTTGCTATCTTTTCCAAGATATCACTGAACAACTCTTCTAAAAAACCATTTTTTTGAAGGTGTATGTGCCCTACACCACTACTGCCCGCATACACACGCTTGCTGCACCACTACAGCTCGCGTACACTCACAAAAAATTGCGAAAAATGAAAATTAAATATGGATATGTTTTTTCGAGCCGTTACTTAACTGTTTGACTTCCCATAACCAGTCGCCCCAACCATTACTATCTCTTTTGTCCTATAAAAGAAGGTGTTGGGGCCCCATTCCAAGAAGAAGTATGAGAGAATAAAAACTTTGCACATTTCAATATTCCACCATTGCCTCAATATTTTTCAACCACATTGTGAGTTGAGCCAGCATGCCATCTTCCTCCTTTGCAAATCCTTTCCATTTCCCTAGACATAACTAAAGAGGAGAAGAACACATGGAAGTAGTTGGTGCATGGTGAAGAGGAGCCCAGGGCCAAGTTAGAGGAGTAGTGTCGGTCTCATGCTGTAAATGAATTTTGTGAGATTAATATAAAGAAGTACTTTTTTCCGTCCCGCCAAATGACATCTTAAATATTTATGTTTTGTTTACATTTTTTTATTATGATGTCTAACCCACTAATCCATACATAGAATGCATGCTTGTAGTTTCTTGTTTGTATTTTGGTGAATGCAGGTCATCCTTGCAAGGAGACTTGTAGTCAAGAAACAATCGAGTGCAAAGGGATCGACACTGGCTGTGGAGTTTAAGGTATTCCTACCAGATCCCTATACCTTATCTTTTATGTATGATTGTGGGGTAATGTCAGGATAGTTGATAAAAAGTAGGAGACTTTAGATGGTTAGATCTGCCTACATTTTAGAACACTGGTGTAGTCCATAGAGGGGTTTTCCTGCTATAGCAACTTGGTCTCTCAATGGGAAATCCCTTCCCCCACAACCTCTCTCACCTGGAGAGAGTAGGTACATATTTCTTAAGCAACGACACATGGAATCCATTATGTATAGACATGCATGGATGCAATGCAAGAATATATGCTACTACATCAATCCTTTCTAGGATTTCAAATGACCCACAATATCGATCTTCCAACGTTGAATAATTTCCCATATTCAATGAGTTTTTGTTGGCCTTCACTCTTAAGAATACATGATCCCATACTTTAAATTCCCTATGAGTTATGTTCTTATCAGCATAACTTTTCTATTTGTCTCGGGAGCCTTCAAATTCTTCTTAATATTCAACATTCGTTCTTCCATTTGCTTGAGCAACTATGGCCCAACCAATTCCCTATCAGTTGGGTTGTCCCAACTTACTGGGGTGTAGCACTTTCTTCTATAAAGTGCTTCAAACGGGCTCATCTTCAGTGATGTTTGACACCCATTATTGTAGGCAAATTATACAAAGTGTATATAATATTCGCATTTAGATGGTTTTCCCATCACATACATCCTTGGCATGTCCTCTATCACTTGGTTCACCATTTATGTTTTCCCATTTGACTCAGGATGATAAGCAGTGCTGAAGTTCAGATTTTTTCCAAACCCTTTGAATAACCCCTTCCATAAATTTGATGTAAACTTTGGATCTCTGTCAGACACAATTGTCTTGGGTACGCCATGAAAGCATGCTACTTCCCTCATATAAATATCAACATCATTAGTTTCCTTATGAGTAGTCTTCATAGGAATGAAATGGGTAGCTTTAGTAAGCTTTTCCACCACCACCATGATTGCATCATGTTGCTTGCTTGTTCTGGGCAATCTCGTGATGAAATCCATTGTTACAACTTCTAATTTCCACTCAGGAATGGGTAATGGCTACAGTAAACCAACTAGGTGTCTATGATCAACCCTTACCCTTTGACATTCCAAACATTTGGAAATAAAATCAACAATCTCCCTCTTCATGCATGGCCAATAATATTGGCTTTCGACTGCTAAAATTGTTTTATGATATCCTGGGTGTCCCGCATAAGGTAAATTGTGCATTTATTTTCAAATTTCACTCCTCAATTCAAAAGAGTTGGGTACATAAAATCTGTTTCTGTACAAGAGGATTCCATCAATTCCTAATTCATAGCCCTCAACCTTTTGATGCATTTTACCTTGCTACAATTTTGTTACCAATTCCATGTATTGCAAATCTGATTTTGAAGCCTCTACAAATATGTATTTCAAATATGATTGGTACATGCTAATGGTTGTAGCATGAAACTCATGCACTCTTCTGTTGAGTGCATTAGCCACTCTTTTCTCTTTCCCCTTTATGTGATTTATATCAAAGTCATATTCACTGATAAAATCTAACCATCTTTTTTTTTTGGCATTTAGAGTTCGTTGATCAAACAAATACTTCTGACCATTATGGTCTGTCCTCAGGTAGTGCCTCCACTTCTTCAAAGTGTGCACTATGGAGGCCAACTCCAAATCATGAGTGGCATAGAGCCTTTCATGCTCCTTCAAAATCCTTGATTCATAACATACAACAAACCCATTTTGACTGAGGACTCCACCCAATCCTTCTTTGCATGCATCTGTGCATACAATGAAGTCTTCATTTGGATTTGCAATCCTCAGAATTGGAGCATTGGTTAACAACTACTTCAATTGTTGGAAGCTTCTTTCACATTCTTTTGTCCATTGAAATTTCTTCCCCTTCCTTTGCAAGGAAGTGATGGGGTGAGCTATTCTTAAAAACCCTACAATGAACCTTTTGTAGTAGCCAGCTAGACCCATAAAGGATCTAACTTCTGTCACATTATTTGGCATTGAACATTCTCTAATGGCTTCTATCTTCTCAGGATCCACTGCTATCCCATCCCTTGAAATGATATGCCCCAAGTAGTGAATTCTATTTTGATAAAATGAGCACTTGCTCAATTTGGAATATAGTTGATGCTCCCTTAGCACTTGCAACACCATCCTCAAATGATGATCATGCTCTTATTCTGAATTGGAATATACAAGGATGTCATACAGAAATACAATGTAAAACTTGTCCAAATATTCCCAGAAAATGTCATTCATTAAGCACATAAAAGCAGTGGGTGCATTTGATAACCCAAATGGAACCACTGTGAAATCGTAATGACCATACCTTGTTCTGAGGGTGGTCTTGCTGATATCTTCTTCTTTAATCCTTACCCGATGGTATCCTAACCTAATATCTATCTTGGAAAATATCTTTTTATCCTTCAACTGATCGATGAGATCATCAATCCTTGGTAAGGGATACTTGTTCTTTATAGTCAATTTATTCAACTATCTAAAGTCGATGCACAATCTCAATGTCCCATCATTATTCTTCATAAAAAATATTAGGGCACCCCATGGTGACACACTTGGGCATATATGCCCCTTCTGTTAGCACCAGAAGTCACCCTTCAATTGCGGAGAGGGTAATCCCAATACCCATCAGTCTTTTTATGCCACAGGTTGGTTTAAAGAGGTCAAACTCAGAATCTGAATGATGTTCAACATGGGACTGGACAGGAAATGCATAGGGAAGTGAGGTCCACGTTAATTTCAGTCAGAAAATTGAGTTAAAGCGAGAGCAAAGGGAAGACTTAAGAGAAACATAGATGAGACTACTATTAACATGGAAGTATCAATTCAATTACATAACCAGAGAACAAATCTGGTAGAACAAAATTACAGATGGGAGCTCTACTCAACCAAATACCCTTACAAAAATAACAGAACTCCTACATATACTCAAAAATTTGTAAACAACAGAAGAGGTGTGCTCGAGCTTCCATGGCGCTACTTCTTCTCAGTTAGACTACACTTGCAATATCCTTCACACATGCCTTTCTCTTTCAGATGCGATCTAGGCTCTTCCAGTCCCTCTAAGTTTCCTCGGTCAAACTGCTCATGCAGCTTGCTGTCAGACGCAATATCAGACTGTCTGGGTTGAGAGACTTCCTTCACGGGATCATGGATGGCCCAAGTCAAACTTGGCACCTGGAAGATGTGGTGACCTCTTCTTGGCCATCGACTTCTTCACTGGACCTTTGTAGAGGGACCTGGTTGGCAAACATGGATGGATCTGATGAGGATGAGGGGATGGGCATGATTAATAGGCTATTGGGTATGCATGGTCACTGAGGTGTAAAGGTTGGGGGGTGATGCAGCACAGGGAGAGTGAATGGATTCAAAGGGGAGGTTGCGGTGGTGCATGATTGGTTAAGGGGGACACGAAGACATGACAGAGGTGACATGGAGAGAAGTGGAACATGTGTCGGGAGGTGAGAGGAATCGAAGGGGGGAAGGAACAAGCGGAGGTGACATGGAGGGGAAGTGGAGGACACATGTCGGGAGGTGAGAGGGGGAGAGGGAGCGAGATATGCGATAGATAGAGGAGGGAGATTGAGTGGAAGAGAGGTATCGAGAGAGTAGGAGGCAGTAAGGGTGAGTGGTAAGTGGTCTACTCGAAGGGGTGGGGAAAGGTAAGTGGGAAAGGTTGGGGGGGGGGTCCAAGTTAAAGAGGAGGTGCCATGTTAGTGGGGTTCCCACAGTCAGAAACTAACAACTCGGACCCCCGCCTGGTTAAAGGTAGAATGTCGGGGGGGTCCGATATGGACTATGTGCCGTAGATCTGAGTGCGGCAAGATCAGTCACCCAGATCTGCATGCACCTTATTGTAACACGCCAAACCATCACATCAACCCTCACGAACTTAGGATAAATTCCATTTGTGGGTTTTTAGCCCCTTTTCTTTGCATGTTTTCACCCAAGGGCCAAAACCAGAGGGAAAACACCCCATACAATAATATGTGTTAACATTAGGCTCCATGGGGGATAGAGTCCTCCTTGTGAGGCTCTAAGATCTCTTTTGTGGTTCCAGTTGCCTTCTGCATTGGGCTATGGAGTCAAGCTCAAAACACCTTGCTGAGGAATAAAGGTCGATAAGTAAAAAAATGAAAACAAACATACATGGTATCCATAGGAGATTATTTATATATAGTCCTAGACTAATTGATTTTTACATAGTTCTAGGTGAAAACAAATTTCCACCACAGCCATTCAAGTAACTTCCTGACTGGAATTTATTTTACTATGTCATCGAATGATAACAAATGATGCAACCGTGACAGCAGAACGGTTACATCCTTCAGCTTGCCTCCAAATCCAACAGTTGAGATAAAGTTGGGAGGCTCCAAGATATGAAGGAACTTCCACTCCATGCACTCGCTGACAGGATCACATAATGAGTGAAAAAAAATAGAAAATTTGTAACAGGAAACCTTCTATGCTCCACATCTGCTCACACAGGGTTGAATATCTCTGGTCAGCACAGGTGGATGATAAGATGATGCAGGCTGACTGATCTCGGGTGATGGTTTCTCACTAATAGGCTCTATATAGGAGATAAAATGCCTCCCCTACTCTTCCTCTTCCTCTTCTTGGCTCTCCCAAGGGTCATAGTCATAATCATCATAAACAAGACCCATGGGAGATTTATTCTCTTGGTCTTCTGCAGGCCTAGGACGACTGATTTCCTTATGATAATTTTCTTTAATGAATAAAGGACAAGGCTCTGATGTATATTCTTGTAAATCCTGCATTTCAGGCTCAAAATTAGCCACACTCTTGAGACAATGGATTAGATCTGGTCTTTGATGGTGAACAAAGACCACACTAAAACAATGGAGTTGAGACAGTGGAGTCACCTTAGTGGATTTTCCAGGTGCGCAGATGCAATATTTGATCTACTAAGTTCTGATGCACCTTCAGAACCAGTAAGCTTTGTCTCTCAATCCTAGGGAAAACATTCAATTCATCCCCAACAACGGCACCAGAAATATTAGCACCAAAATTCACCCTCTGATTGCAGAGAGGGTAAGCCTAGTACCCATTAGAGTTTTTATGTCACAGGTTGGTTTAAAGAGGTCAAATGGGTGAAAACTCAGAATTTGAATGATGTTGAAAATAGGACTGGACAGGAAATGCACAGGGAAGTGAGGGCCATGTTAAATTCAGTCAGGAAATTGAATTAAAGCGAGAGAAGAGGGAAGACTTAGGATAAATATGGACGAGACTACTATGGGCATCAGGCCTTTTAGCAACTTGAAGAGGGAAAACTCAATACTCAAGAGAAATCTTGAGATCAAGCTTCAGACACTGAAATATGGTGCAAGCAACATAGTTACAACAACAGGATAATCAAACCTTCATCACCCTGCAACTACAATAGCTCAACTGGATCATCCATACCCGAGCCATTCAATTTGAGAGGGAAAAGAGAACACGGGGAAATGAATAAAACTGATCACGATACTGCTATAATCAAACCTCGATTACAGTAGCATAATGATCCTCGACTGGATCATCCATGCACGAGCGTTTTAAACAAATTTACAGAAAAAATGAAAGAGAAAGGAAGATGACTTCTATTAACATGAAAGTCTCAAGTCGATTACATAACCAGAGAACAACTCGGGTAGAACAAAATTGTAGATGGGAGCTTTGCTCAACCAAATACCCTTACAAAAATAACATAACTCCTACATATACTCAAAAATTTCATAAAAAATAGTAGAGACATGCTCAAGCTTCCATGGAGTTGCGTCTTCTCAGTCCGACTACACCTGCAGTCTCCTTCACACACGCCTTTCTTTTTCAGATGTGATCTAGGTTCTGCTAGTCCCTCTGAGTTTCCTCGGTCAGACTACTCATGTAACTTGTTGTCATATGCAATCTTAGACTGTCTGGGATGACAGACTACCTTCACAGGATCATGGACGGCCCAAGTGAAACTTGGCACCTAGAAGATGTGGTGGCCTCTTCTTGTCCATTAGCTTCTTCGTTGGACCTTTGCAGAGGGACCCTACTAGTGGACATGGATGGAGCTGACAAGGATTAGGCGATGGGCACGACCGATAGGATACTAGGTATGCATGGGAGATGAGGTGTAAAGGTGCGGGGGTGTTGTGACACAAGGAGAGGGTGTGGAGACAAAGGAGAGCCTACAGTGGTGTGTGATTGGTCAAGGGGGACACGACGACATGACAGAGGTGACATGGAGAGAAGTGGAACATGTGTCGGGAGGTGAGAGTAATCAAAGGGGTGAAGGAACAAGTGGAGGTAACATGGAGGGGAATTGGAAGACACATGTTGGGAGGTGAGAGTGGGAGTGGGAGCAGTAGATGCGATAGATAGAGGAGGGATATTGAGTGGGAGATAGGTGTTGAGAGACCAGG
>ML779114.1:2404782-2474984 GCA_009831015.1 Picea engelmannii | reverse complement strand
GGGGGGGGGAAGTGGTAAGTGGGAATGTTCGAGGGGGGGGGGTCCATGTTAATGAGGAGGTGCCACTTTAGTGGGGGTCCCATGCTTAGAAACCACCAACTCGGAGCCCCCCCCCTTCATTAAAGGTAGAATGTTGGGGGGGGTCCGATGTGGGTTGTGTGTCATAGATCTGAGCACGGTAAGATTGATCGTCCAGATCTGCATGCACCTTATCTCAACGCACCAAACCATCACATCAACCCTGGAGAACTTAGGATAAACACCATTTGTGGGATTTTAGCCCATTTTATTTGAATTTTGTCACCCAAGGGACAAAACCAAAGGGAAAACACCCCATACAATAATATGTGTTAACACCTTCTTCAGAAGTTCTTCAAGCTACATTTTCAACTCCTTCAGCTCTGGTGCACTGATTCTGTAAGGAGTCTTTGACATTGGAGCTGCCCTAGGTATCAAATTTATGGAGAAATCAATATCTCTCTTTGGGGGTAGTCCTAGTACCTCCTTGAACACATCCTCAAAATCTTCTTGGACTGCATGATCCTCCAAATTTGGAACCTTATCCTTAGGTGCTTCCTCCATATGAGCTGCAAATATTTGACAGCCTTTCTTGTAGCACTTCTTCAACTGCATTGCTGAAATTTCTCTGATAGCAACTGCCCTGGGAATTCCTTTCACTTTCCTTAGGATCCCTTCCTCATCCAAGTAAGTGACTGCCTTGTTACAACAATATAATATGGCATGGTGTTGGTCTAACCAATCCATACCAATTAGGAAATCATGAGAACCTAAAAGCAAGATGGTCAAATCTTCCCTTGTGCTCAGTCCATTCATGTCCATAAGACATGAATTAACCATCTCATTTAATTTTCTTTTAGCTCCAGTAGCCAATTGCACCAACCAAGATTTTCCATGCTTGCTTCTTGTCAAATGCAAGCTTTCCACCATCTTAGGATCTATATAACTATGAATAGCTCCTAAATCAATTAAAATAGTAATGTTTTGGTTGTTGATCATACCTTCCACTTCAATCATATGGGACTGATACTCTACTTTCTTGTTGTCCAGGGATGCATAGATATTGGGTACACTTATGCCCATGTCCTCCACTATTTCATCTCGTTGAACATTGTGAACAACTCTCACTTTGTCACTTATGTGAGGACAATGTCTAAACATATGATCTCCTTTACAAACCCAACATTGAATAGGTGGCTTCCTTGGCCTTTGACCACCCGTCTCAATCGTTTCGGGTTCTCTAGAATTTGTTTGTCCCTAAGGATTATTTCTGAAGAATGGTGGCTTAATTCCCTTCTTCCTCTGATCCATCTTGAATTTCTTCTTGTCTTCCCAATATTTTTGGAAATTTGGCCTTTCTTTTTGCTGATCATATAGGAACTTAGATCACCTTATGGTCTCCTCCAATGTTTTGGGATCATCATATTATATTTTGTCACTGATAGATGATCGAAAACCACTCAAGTGTTGGCAGGTTCACAGTTGGGAGTGAGATTGTCAATGATGGAAAGAACAATGATGGAAAGAACAGTGATGAAAAACAGGCTCAGAAGACATCGTAAGTCCAGACAGGAGGAGCGCACATATGGAGGACAGATCTCAGGTGTAAGATCTGAGCACAGGGTCTGACCATCGTTGGATCCAGGAGAACCTACACGTTCCTTAAATTGCAAGGAGAAGTGAGCTTACCAAATTCCGAAAGCAGGAGGATCATCCATCTTCGAGCAGGACACGTAGTCACATATCAACATTTCGTCGATTGGAAAGTCAAAGGAAGGAGGTGCTCTAACCCCTCGAACTTGCAATATGTGAGATCACAAAATGATCTGGACCGTCGATCCAAGAAGGACACATGGCTAAATATCAACATTTCGCTGACTGAAAGGTCAAAGGAAGGAGGTTCCCTAACCTATCGAACTCGCGATATAATAAATCACGATATAATATCAGTCGTTGGATTGAGGAAAAATATGGATCGTTGATCCAAGAAGGACACGTGATGAAAGATCATCCTTTCGCTGACTGGAAAGTCAAAGGAATAGGGTTCCCTAACCTCTCGAACCTGCGATATGAGAAATCGTGAAATAATCCTTATTGTTGGATCAAGGATGAATCTGGGTCGTCAGATCCAGGAGGTGAATGTGGAAGACCATGTCAAAAAGGACAGGTGGAAGACTATGTTAGCAATGACACATGGCACGATCATACAATGACAAGTGTCAAGATGATTTGACATTTCAGGAACCTGGAAATCACAATTCTGAGTGACATGTGGTAGCCACACGGCTCATGTCATGTCATTGAGTGACTTCATTCTGGGAGTTTAGTTTCGGGAGTTTTAGCATCAACACTCCCTCAAAGTCCCGAAATATTAAGTTCCAGGGTGGAGGATAGCCATCCGATCACCACGGATCATGAACTATTGATATGAAGAGAGAATCACTCAAATGGCTAGCTAGTGGTCATATCTCGTGGTCACATCGTCGAGAGCTGGAGAGAAGAGCTAGAGAATCCAAGCTCTATTTTGGAGTTCGTGACATGGAGTGTCGAGATGACTCATCAGAGAATCCACGCAATGAGAAATGAGAAATGCCTTTCGGCATAGGCTATGGTCACCACCGGTGGTCATGTGAGGGGAAGGAGCTAGCGTTTTCTAAGCTCCATTTTGGGGATTGCGACATGGGAGAGTCGAGATGCCTCAACATAGGATTCCCTAATTACGAATTGCGAAATCCCTTTATTGATAAGAACTTGGTCATCACCGATGGTCACATGAATGGAAGGAGCTAGCATAGTTAGGCTCCATTTCAGGTATCGGGAATTCCAGAGGAAGGAGTTAAGGAGACTCACGACAAGATCCCTAAAACACAAGTTGTGAAGTGCCTTTTTGATTAGGCCTGTGGTCACAACCAGTGGTATTTTGGAGAGGCATCCTGTGCCTAGTGCTAGTTCACGTAGGGATCATTCAAAAGGAACTGTTGATCTCTGTTTTCTCCTTCCAGTAAGATCTCAACCATTCAAAGACTCCAACAACCAAAGAATCCATACTTGACTGGATGTAACTGCCAAAACGAAGTGATGGTGTCTTCCAAAGAATTCGAGGAGTCTTAAGGGTGATCGATAGAGAAGACAAAGAGTCTCTAGGTCACTTATAGTGGAGTGTAGACTCATCATAGAGTCAACTGATAAATGGAAGGGGTTCTAAGAATGTTATAGCAAGTGAAGCCAAAGGACCTTATGAGAAGTGGGAGTGATGATGAACGTAGGAACGGTATGCAGTGGCATAGTGCATGTAGAAGGCACAAGGTGCAATGAGACTATAAAAATGGAGAACAGAGAAGGGATCATGTCGCTATTGTTGTGAGTAGTGAAAGTGTGTAGAAGCATGAGGTGTAGTAGTTGAAGCATAAAAGAAGAAAAGAATAGAAATTCATATCCGTGAGAAGAAGAGAAAGTTGAGGTGTGCGTGTTGAGACAGAGGAGAAGATCAGAAAGATGAAGGGGATGCAAGAAGGAAGACAATGATGCAGACAGAGAAGAGTAGCATAGTAGAACAGTGATAAGCCTGGTAAGCCAATAACAACTATTGAATCATTGTAATAAATTCACAGAAAGAAAATTTTCATATTTCATAGTGGATGGGAGGTGTTAGGGAGGATTGTTGTCCTCGGAGTTTCAAGTAGGTGCTTGAACGCAGGGAGTTATAGCTTCCATATGGTTGCAGCTAGAGAAACTAGGGTGGCAGGGTGGTGCAAGTGAGAACATTGGTTCTCTGATATATAGGTCAATGCTTGTATGACTATAAGTTGGTGCTTCCATCCAGTTGGTGCTAGAATATTCAGGGAGTTGGTACTTCCTTCTAGTGGGTGCTAGAGAAACCAGAGAGTTGGTGCTCTAAGAAAGTAGCGGCTTGCAAAGTAGAGGTGGTAGCCTTATTATGAGTTGTTTCTCATAAGAATGATAATGTACAGAAGATAATTATCATATAAAGAAGAAGAGGTTTTCACCCTTTATGGGTTTTCTCAGTAATATCTGTCTCTATATTGTACATGTGTGCGATTGATGTTGAATACTCTATTTATTATTTATTGTGAGAATCATTGAGAGTTCTATAATGAATTTAAAAATGGATATAATTGTTTAAGCACAGTAAAAACTGATTCACCCCCCCCTCTTAGTTGTCCAACAATTGGTATCAGAGTCAGACCCTTTTATCTAAGGGTAGATTCTAGAGCTTAAACATTTCAAGCCATGAAGGAACTTCAACCAATAAGGCCCCTCTGTTCAATGGAACAAACTTTGCCTTCTGGAAAGTTAGAATGAGAACCTACATAATGTCTTTAGGTGCAGATGTCTGGGATGTGGTAGAGACTGGTTATGTAAATCCAGTTGTACTAGCTAATAAGGATTGCAATATAGAATTTATCTTCAACGCTAAGGCTATGAATGCTATTTTGAGTGGGCTTGCAGAAGAAGAATTTGTAAAAGTTATGCACTTAGAAATTGCCAAAGAAACGTGGGACAAACTCATTATCATTTATGAAGGTAATGATAAGGTAAAGGACGCCAAGCTTCAAACCTACAGAGTACAGTTTGAACAGTTGAATATGAAAAAGGATGGAACTATTAGAAAGTACTTTCTGAGAGTTGAAGAACTGGTAAATGCAATGAAAGCACTTGGTGAAAAAATTGAGGAACCCTCTTTAGTTCAGAAAATTTTGATATCTCTACCAGATAGGTTAAACCCGAAGGTCTCTCCTATAGAATAACTTAATGATCTAAAAGCCTTGGAATTTGATCAACTTCTAGGAACGTTGACTGCATATGAAATGAGAATAGTTAAAGATAAACCCACCTCCGGAGAAGCATCATTTAAAGTAGACAAGAATGAGGATTCTGAGAATGATGAAATTGAAGCAAAATTTGTGAGAAGACTAAAGAAGGGATCAGGAAAATACAAAGTAAACTGCCTTTAAAACGTTTCAGCTGTGGTAAGATAGGTCATTTTGCAAATAACTGTCCGCACAAAATAAAGGATCAAACATATGATGATGAGGAGAATCACAAACACAAAAATTTCTTTAAAGAGAATAATTTTAAGAAGAAAATTCTTTGTGTAAACAATGATGATGATCCTTCAGATGATGAAGACAATGACTCCTCTATTGAAGATAAAATAAATGATTTCATGCTTATGGCCAAAGAGGATTATGACACTAAAATCACAGGAAGTGATGCTAATGAATAAGAAGTTGTGGTTGATATGGAAGGAGAACTAATCGGTGCACTAGAAGAGATTGACAGACTCAGAATTAAGAAGAGAAAACAAAAATGATTGTTGATACAGTTTAAGAAAGGTAGTAAAGAACCCGATGAAGACTTTGTCTTACTAAAAGTGTAATTAGAAGAGGCAAAGAAAATCGAAGACATTCTGAAACAATAGTTATCAGAAAAGAAGGCAAGATGTGAAGCTCTGGAAAAGGAAGTAGTGAAAACTAGGAAAGAGTTGGAGAAGTTTCAAGCCTTGTATCATCAAAATCTGTTAAGCATCAAAGCCTCATAATAATTGGCCACCATTCTGAATCAGCAAAGAAACCCAAAGCTAAAAATGGGTCTGGGTTATGAAGAGGGATCAAGTAGTGATCAACCAAGCAACAAAGAACCCATCAAGTTTGTCAAATATACCACCAGTGACAACAAAAAACCTGCAGAAACAAAAGAAGATAATCAACTACCCAGGAGGAGTAACGAAAGAGGTACCATAACTAAAACTATAGATCCGAGAAATAATGCACTCTTTATTCAAAGAAATCATCAGCATGGAAGAAATCGACCTTCTCAAAGAAGACAACCATTTTCCAGGTACAAAGAATTTTTCTATGGATATTGTTATTTCTATTCTAACTTTGGTCACAAAGATGTAAACTGTTCTTTAATATTTAAATATGAGCAGTCAAAATATTCAAGGAGTAGATATCTTCCGCAACAAAGAATGAGACAACCAAGTAACAAACAATAATAGACTGTAAATAATGTGATGACTGGAAAAAGGACACAGGTTAAGTATAACAATCATTATGATCCTTTATCCAATGAACCAGAATGTTACACTTGCCATAATTTTGGACATAAAGCTGCAGACTGTCGCTTAAGGAACTACGAGCCAGATTTGAACCCCTCTACTGAAACTATCAAGGTTTGGAAGATGAAATAAAATGAAAAGTGTGGACTAGTGCTGTCAGCCCAAAGACAACAAAACCCCTGGTATATTGACAGTGGTTGCTCCAAACATATGACGGGAGACAAAGGTAAGTTTCTATCTCTAAGTGAAAGAAAATAAGGAAACATAACCTTTGGAAATGATGCTCCAGGTAAAATAAAGGGTAAAGGGATAGTGAGTCTAAGTAATGGCAAAGGAAAAGCCCAGAATGTTCTGCTTGTAGATGGGCTGAAACATAATCTAATCAGTGTAATTCAAATGTGTGACAAAGGATGTGAAGTGGTGTTCACTTCCAAGGACTGCAAGATAAAGTCTGTAAACTCAGGACAAGTAGTGGCTAAAGGCATAAGGACAGAAAATAATGTATATGTGTTGAAATAAGATAGAGAAGAGTGTCATATAATAAAACATGATGAGAGCTGGTTATGGCATAAGAGAATTGGACATATAAAATTTGACAACTTAATCAAGCTCAAAAATCTTGAGGTAGTAAAAGATCTTCCGAGAATATCAAAGCCACAAGATTCTATGTGTAAACCCTGCCAAGTAGGAAAGCTAACCAGGACACAATTTAAATCCAAGAGCTCTACTTCAACAGAGAAACCACTCCATTTAGTTCATATGGATTTATGTGGACCATCAAGATAGGAAGGAACAAGGAAAGAAAACTACTTCATGATGATCATTGATGATTACTCCAAACTAACTTGGGTTTCCTTTCTCAAGGAAAAAGATGAAGCATTTGAGAAATTTAAAATATTTAAGGCTTTAACTGACAATCAAATAGGCAAGAGGTTAAAGGTAGTAAGATCAGATAGAGAAGGCAAATTTATGTCAAGTGAGTTCAAGTAATTCTGTGATAAACATGGGATCAAGAGAGAATACACAATCCCAAGAACTCCACAACAAAATGGAGTAGTTGAGAGGCAAAACAGAACAATGTAGCAAATGGCTAGGTCAATGATGAATGAGAAGAACATTGGTCAAACCTACTGGGTAGAAGAAATACACACAGTAGTCCATGTTCTTAACAAATCCCACCTCAGACCACACACTGACAAGACACCCTATGAACTATGGTATGGGAGACCTTCTTCAATCAAACACTTCAAAGTCTTTGGGAGTAAGTGTTACATAAAGAATAATGATGAGAACCTTGGCAAGTATGATGACAGGGTTGATTAAGGCATCTTCTTAGGGTATGCTACAAACATTAAAGGATACATATCCCATAATAAGAAGCTGCATAGATTGGTTGACTATATTGACATAAAAGTTGATGAAGGAATCCCAATAAGAGAGGTGAAAAACACTGAATCAACAACAAAGGATATAGATGAAGTTGAAGCTGAATAGGTCCAAGAATTAGAACAAGAATACTCTGAGCCAGATGAAGATGAAAATATTCAAACAGACTCAATTCAACAGAAAACATCAAATTCCTCCTCCAGAATCACTCAAAAGAATCATCCTACAAGTCAGATAATTGGTGAAAAAGAAAAAGGTGTACAAAACAGGAGAAACATAATAAAAAACACCGAAAAATCACATATAGCCTTCATATCCATGCTAGAATCCAAGAATTTTAATGAAGCTAGCAAAGATGACCATTGGGTTCAAGCCATGAATGATGAACTTGATCAGATTGAGAAAACAAATACGTGGGAGATGGTTCCTAGACCTGAAGGTAAAAATACCATTGGTTCCAAATGGATCTTTAAGAACAAAATGAATGAGAAGGGAAAAGTTGTCAGGAACAAAGCAAGATTGGTCTATAAGGGCTATTCTCAAATAGAAGGACTGGATTTTGATGAAACATTTGCGCCAATAGCAAGACTAGAAGCGATCAAAATATTTCTTTCCTATGCTTGTCATAAAAGGTTTAAAGTTTATCAAATGGATGCCAAGTCAGCATTTCTAAATGGAGATTTAAAAGAAGAAGTTTATATGGAACAACCAAAGGGTTTCAAAATGATAGATAATCTTGACCTAGTATGAAAGCTGAAGAAATCCTTATATGGGTTAAAACAAGCTCCTCGTGCCTGGTATTACAGACTGAATAAGTATCTCCAAGACAAAGGGTTCAAGAGAGGAACAGTTGACAACACTCTATATATCAAAACAGAGGGTAATGACTTACTCATCGTGTTGGTTTATGTAGATTACATCATCTTCGGATGTAATAATGATTCATTGGTGCAATGGTTTGCTTCTGCCATGGAGTCTGATTTTGAAATGTCTATGATAGGGGAACTGTCATTTTTTCTTGGTCTGCAAATTACTGAAAAGTCTGAAGGAATATTTCTTTCTCAAGAAAAATATCTACGAGAAATGTTGAAAAGGTTTCAAATGGAAGATTCTAAACCTGTGGGCACAACTATGGTTACTATATGCAAATTAAGCAAGGATGATGACTCACCTGATGTTGATAAAAGTTTATATAGGTCAATGATAGGTAGCCTATTGTATATCACAAAATCACGTCCAAACATAATGCATGTTGTTGGAATAGTAGGAAGGTATCAGGCATCACCCAAATAGAGTCATTTTCTAGATGTCGAAAGAATATTCATATATTTGAAAGAAATAATGAACTATGTCCTATGGTATCCTAAGAATTATAATTTTCAATTATCAGTCTACTCAGATGTTGATTGGGCTAACTGCATGGATGAAAGGAAAAGCATGAGTGGAGGTGTGTTATTCTTAGGAGATTCTCTAGTAGCATGGTTGAGTAAAAATCAAGGTTCCATTTCTTTATCAACTACAGAGGCAGAGTACATTGCTGCTGCTACTTGTTGCACTTAGGTATTATGGATGATTCAGACACTTGCAAACTTGGAGGTAAAATATACTGCACCGATCCCAATTCATTGTGATAACACTAGTGCCATAAGTGTGTCAAAGAATCCTGAATTCCACTCCAAAACCAACCACATTCCCATAAAATACCATTTTCTAAGAGAGAAGGTCACCAATCAGATTGTTCATGTTCATTCATTCCAACCATAGAACAAATTGCAAACATCTTTACTAAACCCCTAGCCAAGACACCATTTGAATATCTCCATCAGAAGCTGGGTGTCATCCCATCTCACACCTAAGAGAGTCCATCCTATTAGGGGGAGTATGTGTTGGTTGCATATTTGATACCTCTGACGAAGTACTGTAACAACTCATGGGGAGCATGTTTTCTTTGACATTGATGTCAAAGGGGGGAAAAAGGAGTGGAGTGGTCCAGACCGGATGCTATAGCTAGAGGTCCAAATAGATTAGCGTAGTTGTTTGAGGTTGCCATAAATGCCAAAGGGGGATATTGTTGGCAGGTTTATAGTTGGGAGTTATATTTTCATTTATGGCAAGAACAATGATAGAAAACAGGCTTGAAAGACATCGTAAGTCCAGACAGGAGGAGCGCACATATGGAGGACAAATCTTGGGCATTATATCTGAACACAGGGTCTGACAATCGTTGGATCTAGTAGAACCTACACGTTCTTTAAAGTGCAAGGAGAAGTGGGGTTACAAAATCCTGAAAGCAAGAGGACCATCCATCTTCAGGCAAGACACGTAGTCACAGATCAACATTTTGCTGACTAGAAATTCAAAGGAAGGAGGTGCTCTAACCCCTCGAACTCATGATATGCGAGATCATGAACAGGGATGATTTTAGAGGCTAAATTTCGCTCGTGGGCTAATTTTCCATGGTTTTTCCAAAAACGAGATTCGTTATTTTAAAAATGATTCGCCCAAATTCGATGGGATAAAATTATTTTACCTTAAAAATCGCCAAAATTTTATAAAAACTATATAAAATCCTTAGAAATTTGAATATTTTTACAAAAATATCGCCAATCATTTATAGTTGGCACATGAAGTATTAGTAACATTCGCCAAGGTTTCTACATTTTAAAATAAATTTCCATCCTTAAAATCATCCATGATCATGAAATGATCTGGACCGTCGATCCAAGAAGGACACATGGCTAAATATCACCATTTCCCTGACTAAAAGGTCAAAGGAAGGAGGTGCCCTAACCTCTCAAACTCGTGATATGAGAAATCACGATATAATCTCAGTTGTTGGATAGAGGACAAATATGGACCGTCAATCCAAGAAGGACACGTGGCGAAAGATCATCCTTTCACTGACTGGAAATTCAAAGGAATGGGGTTCCCTAACCTCTCAAACTCGTGATATGCGAAATCGAGAAATAATCCTAGTCGTTGGATCAAGGACAAATCTGGGCCGTCATATCCAGGAGGTGAATGTGGGAGACCACATCAGAAGGGATAGGTGGAAGACTACATCAGCAATGACATGTGGCATGATCAGACAATGACAAGTATCAAGATGATTCAAAATTTCAAGAACCTGGAAATCACAATTCTGAGTGACATGTGGCAGCCACACAAATAATGTCATGATATCGAGTGACATCATTCCTGGAGTTTAGTTTCAGGAGTTTTAGCATCAATACTCCCTCAAAGTCCTGAAAGCTGAAGCTCCAGGGTGGAGGATAGCCATCCGATCACCACAGATCGTGGAACATTGATCTGAAGATCGAAGCACTCAAATGGTTATCCAGTGGTCATATCTTGTGGTCACATCATCGAGAGCTAGAGAGAAGATCTAGAGAAGCCAAGCTCTATTTCGAATTTCGTGACATAGAGAGTCAAGACAAATCATCAGAGAATCCCTGAAATGTGAAATGCGAAATGCTTTATGGCATAGGTTTTGGTCACCGTTGGTGGTCATGTGAGGGGAAGGAGCTAGCTTTTTCTAAGCTCCATTTCATGGATTGCGACATGGGAGAGTCAAGATTCCTCAACATAGGATTCCCGAATTACGAACTGTGAAATCCCTTTATGGATAAGCACTTGGTCATCTCCAGTGGTCACATGAATGGAAGGATCTAGCATAGCTAGGCTCTATTCCGGGTATCGAGAATTCTAGAGGAAGGAGTCAAGGATACTCACGGAAGAATCCCCGAAACACAAGTTGCGAAGTGCCTTTTTGATTAGGTCTGTGGTCATAGCCAATGGTATTTTGGAGAGGCATCCTACACCTGGTGCCAGTTCACATAAGGATCATTCATGAGGAACTATTGATCTCTGGTTTTTCCTTCCAGCAAGATCTCAACCGTTCAAAGACTCCAACAGCCAAATAATCCATACTTGACTAGCTGTAACTGCCAAAATGAAGTGATGACGTCTGCCAGATAATTCGAAGAGTATTCAGGGTGATCGACAGAGAAGATGAAGAGTCTCGAGGCCATTGTCGGTGGAGTGTAGACTCATCATAGAGTTGACTGAAAGATGGAAGGGGGTCGAATGTTTTTACAGCAAGTGAAGGCTGAAGTCATCGGACCTCATGAGAAGTGGGAGTGATGATGAATGTAGGAATGGTATGCATCGACATAGCGCATGAAAAAGGCACAAGGTGCACTGAGACTATAAAAATGAAGATCAGAGAAGGTATCGTGTTGCTGCTATTGTGAGTAGTGCATGCATGTAGAAGCATGAGGTGCAGTAGTTGAAGCATAGAAGAAGAAAATAACAGAAATGCATATCCATGAGAAGAAGAGAAAGTCGAGGTGTGCATGCTGAGACAGAGGGGAATATCAGAAAGTTGAAGAGGATGCAAGCAAGAAGACACTAATGCAGGCAGATCACAGAAGCATAGCAGAATAGTGATAAGCTTAGTAAGCCAATAAAAACTATTGAATCACTGTAATAAATTCACAAAAATGAAAGTTTTATGTTTCAGGGTGGATGGGAGGTGCTAGGGAGGATTGTTGTCCTCAGATTTTCAAGTAGGTACTTGAACTCAAGGAGTTATAGATTCCATCTAGTTGTAGCTAGAGAAACTAGGGTGGTAGGGTGGTGCAAGGGAGAACATTGGTTCTCTGATATATAGGTCGGTTCTTGTATGACTGGAAGTTGGTGCTTCCATCCAGTTGTTGTTGGAACATTCAGGGAGTTGGTACTTCCTTCTAGTGGGTGTTAGAGAAACCAGAGAGTTGGTTCTCTCAGCAAGTAGCATCTTGTAAAACAGAGGTGGTAGCCTTATTATGAGTTGGTGCTCATAAGAATGATAATGTATAGAAGATAATTATCATATAAAGAAGAAGGGGTTTTCACCCTTGATGGGTTTCCTCATGAATATCTGTCTCTGTATTGTACATGTGTGTGATTGATGTTGAATACTCTACTGCTTATTTAATGTGATCATCATTTAGAGTTCTGTAATGAATTTAAAAAAAGGATATAATTGTTTAAGCACAATAACAACTGATTCACCCCCCCTCTCAATTTTCCAACCTCAAGTGCCTCTGAATATTTATTGTCTCATCCTTGATGAAAGATGCATATTTCAACAATTCTAAAAACCTTCTTTCATATTCATCTATTGTCATACTCCCAAGCTTGAGTTCAAAGAACTCTTTCATTTTCTTGTCATAGTATCTCTTAGCAAGTATTTATTTTCGAAATATTTATTGAATTCCCTCCATGTAACATTTTTCTCTTTAATGTGTTTCACCTGCACAAGTTGATCCCACCATATGGATGCCTTTCCTTTGAGTTGATAGATGGAAATTATTCCTTCTGCATGAGAAGAATAATTATGCAATTGAAAATACTTTCTCATGCCCAGTAGCCATGTATCTGCATCTTCATCCTTCTTGTTCTCTCCATCAAACATATGAGGTTTGATTTTGTTCATTTCCCCTCATATTGCATCCTCCCCAGACCTCTTATGCTTCCTAACATGGGATGGAATTGAGTTGTTTTGTTCTCTCTTATTGGAAGACCTCGAGGAGTGTTGGTGATGTCTACTATCACTTTTTTTTCTTCTGTGACTTCCTGATTTGCTTGAGCCACTCTCCTTGTCCAATTTATTTTCTATTCTTTCTAGGCTCTACATCAACTTCATGTTGAATTCTCCCCATTTCTCCCTAGCTTTCATGATATTTTTGTTATCTGCCCGATGAATTTTGACATCGTTCTGCAACTTCTTAATGATTTTCATCATGTTCTTTTCTTCATCTATCTCTTCTCCATTTCCATTGGAGTTCTATCCTTCAACTCCCAAATGAACATCCATTCCTCTAGCTTCATTCTCTAAACTGAAAGCATCCTGTGCCTCCTCCATTTCTCTGCGCCGTGGAACAATTCAGTTTGGTTCTGTGAATTGTTAACTCTACAAAATGTGTAGTCAAATGAAATTTTTGTCAGGCTATCATATTTTAATAATTTACCAGAATAAACCAATCTAATTCAACCAAAACAAAATATCAGATTCCATTTCCAGCGAAAATTGGTCGGTCAAGAACTCCTCGGGCTTCTATCTCTAAGCCCCACTCTGTTCTGCAACAAATTTTTGGGCTCTAGCCCCTTTTATTTATCCATTGGTTTGCATGTGACTATGACTATGATCTAGCACAAATGATTTGGGTGCTTATCCATAGCCTTGAACATAGGGCTCCAGGGCTTGGAAGGTTTCCCTTTTTCCACGCATCCCAAACATCACATAACAAATAACTAACAAACGTGTGAAGAATGGTGGACCCAAGGTTCACATTCCTTTCTTAGATCTACAGTGGATTGAAGCCTCTAGGACTTCAGTATTCAGTGGTTTCCAAAGCACTTTCCAACAAATCTCTCGGAGTGTTGAATTGGCGAACTCGCTAATTAGGGTGGATCAACAGTCCATTACTTCCCAACATACGACAGCTGATACCCACTATAGAACTCTCGACTTCAGAGCTTCAGGACTTTGGGATTTGTAGCTTTGAGAATTTGAAGGATTTCACTTCTGCACATCCCAAAACTCCCGAACCGCTAATCTATGAACACTTCCACATCACCCCTGGTGACATAATTATGTCACGTCACCTTGGCGCTACGGAACTTCGAAAACCTCTTCCTTCCATTCTATTATGAACCATTTCTTCCAGAGTGTCAAGTCTACAAACTTCACAATCTAGTGCCACGCATCCACTGTGACCATCAGGGCCCCACCATACATGCTTGAGAGGAGTCCCATGTGGAGAAATATTAGAAGCGGACATTTGTCCCACTCAGATGGGTGACACATGTCATGTTCTATCTGGCATTTCAATCATCCAAAGGTTCTTAACTCATTGACACATGGCACAGATCCCATGTGTCCACATCATTTCGAGTGACGTCAACAAGCCACGTCACTTCAAAACGTTGGGCCTCGGTAGTTTTTACACTTTCACACTCCAATTATTCCAAACACCAAACTTTGAAGTTACAAACTGTCGTGAGATTTACAGCTCACAACCACTTCCATGTAGATCCGACAGATCTGATCTATCTTCAGTCGATCCAATGGTTAATACTTTTCCCCCTAGATCTACAATGTAGATCCTTTTTGGGACTTCAAAACTTCGGGCTTCAGCCCTTTTTACTCTTATAACCCATAAACCTTGTCGAAGTCATGAATTCCGAAGGACTTGCATTTTAACCCTCCTGCACCTTTCTCTAGATATGACGGTTGTGAAGGGTCCTCCTTCTCCTGAATAGATCCTACGACCCAACACCTCAGTTATTGTGGTTTCTTTCTCTGTGGCCATTTCTTAAACCATTACACCTATGGTGCTTCCAAACATAGTCCAAGTGTTCATTCAATGCCCTTATGGCACTTTGTACACCAAAATTCTTTGTACTTTCTACTCTGAATTTCTCATTCGTGGCCCATCTAGATTCAACATTGAAACCATGGGCTCTAAACTTGAACTTTGTCCATTCTGACAACAATTCATTTTCAAAAATTTTTCTTCAACTTCCAATAACATGGCCCATCCAGGCTCAGTGTTGAAACCATGGCTCTGATACCATTTTGTAACGTCCCCATCCACCAAAAGGATGGGTAACATCACTTCCTGGATGTCTCTCTTAGCTCTGATACCAATTTGTGACATCCCTGGCCCTAAACCAACGGACCAGGCCATGCCACCAATTAACCTTTATGATATGATACCATTTATATTTAGATACATAACTATATAAGTACACATTAAAAAACTATAGCATTCTTTTCATATCATTATTCATGCGGAACTAACATCAAAACACACAGACAACATATTCTAATATGCAGATATTAATGCAGAAATAACAGTAAGCCTACGCATACAACATATATGAAATATCTAGGAATTACTCATCAATTATAACACATGTAGAATTAACCAACATGAAATCAAAAAATATTTGGTACTTATATTTTAATAGATGACCACCAACTGCATGCAAACCTCCCACAAAACTCCCAGCCTTAGACCATGTTGCTCATCACCCTCAACAGTGGGTCACCCCTGAGCTAGGACTAAACTCCACTAGGCAAGGGATTCCTAGGCTAGGGAAGGACAATAGGAAGGTCACACAGATCAACAGGAAGGATTATATCCTAAGAGCCAACTCACACTAACATCCTACAACCTCTCATTCCCCACATGTCTGTCCCACCCCAAGAAGTATTCCCCTTCTCTTCTCAATAGTCTTTTGGCTACCCCACTTCCCTTCAAAGGCTTCAACAACAGATCAGGCAGGAATTCTCTGAGCATTGTAGCTGCAGTTGGGATCCCTTTGGGAAATCACTTCCCCAATAAACTCTCTCACTTGGAGAGAGTTTCTTGTAGGAATGACAAACTACTTTTTTAGTCAATGGGCCTGACTACCCACCTCTTCAAACCATAGGCCTGACAAATTGCTTCTTCAATCCATAAGGTTATGGCAAAAAAAAATCTCAATATAGAGCAAATGATGGAAGCAACAACAAACTGTTAAGGCAAAACATGACTCAGGAAGCTATAGGGTCTATCAGGACTCACAGTAAACATGGGATAATGAAAGTACGATTGAAGGTTCCAAAGGTGCGTGTTATATGTAGAGGAGATGATGGAAGCAATGGCTCAATGCGTGAATCAATGGGTGAATCAGGAAGGATCTTCGGCTTGCAGTGTCATGAGGTTCGTGAGAAAAAAAAAAGCTAGACTAGTCAGGATGTAAGGATGGCGAAGGAGAATGAGAATGGGAAGAGAACCCCCAATGAGCTATCTTTCCCAGCTATAACTGCATGCACCCAGGTCTATACTTGTCTTCCTACAGCTGCATGAGTTCCACTTAGCACTTGTTCCCTTTCTCAGGAACTTAGGACAACATCGATCATGTTCACCTTATCCTTTAGGAAATAATAATAAAATATTAGTCCCTTAGAGGTAAACCCTCTATATTATCCCCTAGGCCAAGACACTTATCCCCCTCCCTTACCCTAGCTAGTAGAGCTTAGTCCCCCATAACTCTTTATTCGTGGTCGGTTTACACATAGCAGTGTAGTTTTATTAATGATATGTGCATTTACATATGAAAACATCAGCCTCATGGACTTAAGCATCTAGGCTCTCCAGCCTAATAAACATATAAGTATTCATATTATAAACACTTATCTCACCAACCTATAAACATAATTACAATTCAACAGGGGCTTCACCTTGGGGTGTTACAAGGACAACACGCGTATGTACGTGACTATTAGGTAAAAAACCACATATATGTATTAAAAAACTTCCAGGTTAAGGATAAGGCTAAGAAACTTAGACTCAAAATGAATAGAGGCTATCAAGCAATCAAACGATAAGAAACTCAATATAAACGAGAGAAATCAAAGGAGAAAAACACTCCAAACCTCGAAAAGAAGATTATTTCCCCAGTATGATCGCCAATTTTGTTATGAGGAAAATCTCTCTATGGCATGGGGTAAACCAAAAAAGAAGGAAATTACTGCAGAAATCAACTCTAATATCATGTATGCTATATAAACAAATATTCTAACACAACAATATAAAGATCCTACCTCGTCCAAATGTTCTATGAAGTCCACCGTTGAGAACTAGACTCAAAGAAATACACCTGCAACTTGTCCTCAACAACTAAGAAACGTAAGCATACGATGATAATAAATAAAGTTAGCACATTCAATAGAATAGTCCATCAATATTCATAACAAATATTCCCATGGAATAATAATTCAAATATTTGCAAGACATTAATTGGACAAGAAAAGAGTATTTCTATTAAAATGTAATCAACAGAAGTGAATGAATTACAAACTTTTGTGTTGGCATGGTTCAGAACTGAGAAACCAAGTCCCTTCCAGCTAGGCCTCCATGACTTCAATCCTCCACCAAATACAAGCTCATATAAGAGATACAATGAGGTTCTCAATCAAGTAGGGAAGATATTGGGGGATGAACAATGTATTCAGACTTAAAAGGACAAAGGGATGCAGACTCAATATGAAGTGAATACTTTCTCCAGAGTAACTTTTCTCTCAAAGTTGAATTCTTATCCTCTTTTCCATATCTTGGATATGGCTCATTTATATCCTTCAAATGGAACTGAAGGGTCAATTCATAATTTTTCCAGTATATGGAAGGTCAAGGATCATGGATCCCGTGATGTGACATGGAAACCCGACACTATGTTTTAATTTTGGGCACAAAACTTGATGTATGTGGGTTGTAATGGTGCAACCTACATATATGCTTGTTGTATAATAGTTAGGGAACGTATATGTGGAAAAATAGTGTTTTATCTCTGAGATTTGCAAAAAGGGACTTCAAGTTTCCATAGGTAAATGGAAAAAGGCCCTCTAAGCAACTTTGCATAGGGTGAGGAAAATATTGCTATAACACACATTGACTTCCATTTCCTCCATGCTAGCGAATTCAGGATTGTCATCATCCTCAATCATAAATGTATAGGGGTCCTTTAGTGATGGTTTGAATAGATATTTGGAGTTCATCCTCAACTGATTCATAATTCTAGTCCTTTTGTTAGGTTTTCTTGGAAATTCAGTGTTTTGCTCGCCCTTCCTTTTCCTGTCCTGTCAGACTAGAGGATATGTTTTAGGCGGAGCTTCTAAAAAAAAATCCTTCTCTTTAATTACTTCCTTGATGCATGAACCATGTCTAATTTTCCCTCTCATTTGATTCATGGGATTATTATGTTGTTGCTCGATCGAGGTTTTTTGGTCTTCCTCTGAGTGGTTGATCCAGATTATTTTGAGAACGACATGGAGGAAGAAATATAACTGAGATAGAACAATGAAATACACAAAAATATAGAAGAGAACACATAAATACAGTGAAACCCAACTTCTATTACTGAATAAGATAGAAAAAACATTGTAGAACACAAAATGAAAAAATGGGGTAGCTTATCTCTAAAAATAAAGAGATGTTGGCTATGCTTCATTCACAAGAAGCTTTACATCACACTCCATTGCATGCTTAAAGGGCCTCCTTCACCTCAATTATATATGAGAGAGTGAGAGGAGAAAAAATCCCATGATGTATGTGGGATAAATTGGACTAAGTTTATAAAATTCCATAGGCATGTAAAACACTAGGACATCCCGAGTGCTCATCCATCCCAGTACTACTCTAGCCTGAGTGCGCTTAACTGCAGAGTTCTAATGGGATCTGGTGCATTAACGCTATGTTGTAGGCATGTACATAAGACCACTAGGAAATAATTAAATGATGTCTATAATTAACAAATGAATATGACATTACATTCCATTCCCCATAAAAAGGGTGAATATCATGGCTTATCAAAACCATAGGCTCAAAATGATGATTCAATGGAAGAGGTGGATGGCCACTGAGATCCATCTAGATCATTCCTGCCCCCTTAGGAATAAATGGTCCCCATTGGATCAAGTTCCCTTGGGATATGAGGATACTTCTTCTAAATCTGAAGCTTTTTGTGTTTCTTGCCTTGTTGAAGAAGTTGTCATGCTTAGCTTGTTGAAGGATATCATGAACCTCTTGTTGGAGGAGTTGTATCCATTCAACCAATATAGCTACATGATCTACCTGAGTGTGGGAGGACTCTGTCAGTTAATATGCAACATGAAGAGTATGAAGGTTTTTGTTATAACCTTTCTTGGCTGGGCAGTGTGGAGGCACCCCTGTAGGTGCAAAAGGAACATCTTGGTACTCATCTAAAATATTGTTGATCTTCTTCTGCTGCATAGAAAGTTCTTGAGTTGAGGCTGCAGTGGTTGCAATGTATTATGTTAACCTTCTGATTGGATTTTGAAGAGGCTAAACTTTTAAGTATGAGAGATTACTTTGTGGCATTGTTTTGGTGGGACAATAGTAGAAACTACCTCTGGTATCCAGTATAGATGACCCCCCAGAGTAACAATGACGCTACGGGGTCGAGACTCATAAACAACATGACGCCTCCACATATATGGATAGACTAATAGAACATCACAGACTTCCAGTAGGGAAACATCACACACTACCTCATCCCTAAAGGGCTTGATTTCGTAGGACAGGTGACACTGCTGGCTGAAATCAAGATCTTGACCCTGGAGAAGCCACTCGATGTTGTATGGCTACGGAAGTGGTGTTGTTGGGAAATCCAACTACTTGACAACCTCTGATGAGATGATTTTCTTTTGGCTTCTAATATCAACAATAAAATGCAGTAGGGTCCCCTTCACCCACATCTGTGAATGGAATAGTTTCTCCCCCTCCTCAAGATCCTCTTCTGGTTGGATTGTTGCAGTTGCGATAGTAGTAGTGGGTTCTACATCAATGATCTGTCTCCTTTTATTATTTTTTGAATCAGGGTCCAAGTCGACGTTCGAGTCTTTTTTTTTGAGCTCGACCACCAATGACTGTATTGAGTGACATTCATCATTGTTCTGTCAAGGGATGCTTTGGAACTCACACCATTTTTTGGTGTTTTTATTAGACTTCTCGTTACCCTTATTTGCCTGCATCTGTGACTAGCTCTCTTTATATTGGCCTTCCTTTCTCTGTCCATCCTTCTCCCACTTACTCTGTTTCTTGAATTTCTGCTCAATTTTGACTACCTATCAATAAGAAACTCCTAGTGAGGAAATGTCCAGGAAATCCATCTCCATTTGGATGTACCTATGTAGACCACTGCGGTACCTCAAAACCAGGTGCATCTCGGAGTCTTTGATACCCAAATTTGAGCGTAAGGTATGAAATATGTTGGTCATCATATTTTTCGACACGGTAGTAATCCTCCTTTAGGGAATCTACAAATGCCTCCCAAGTGGGTTCTCTCCCAAATAGTGTATATTCATTCGCTGTTAAGAACCTGAATACTTGCATACTGAGATACCACAAAGATTTAGAGAACAATATAGAAAACCACAACTTTATTATAGAAACCCTTGAGGTAGGGAAACACCATACAATGGATCCTATTATGGAAGGGATCCTCTCATGTTCACTTGCCTCTTCAAGGGGGCATCCTCCTATTGAGCTACTTCTCCACAATATAATACTTCTCTTCATGTCCCCTTACATTGATTGAATCCCTTTATATATTGCTACCATCACCTAAGAACATTCTAGATGAGGAATATTCTAGAAGTAGAACCTTCTAAGAATTCCTCTTACATTTATTATATCTAGCTACTCATTTATTATATCTAGCTACAATAGTTGGCCTTATTTAATAATATAGTGGACCTAGTCCACCTTACATTGAATGGTCTCCAAATTATCACTATGGGCCCTCTGGGATCCCACTACTACCTCTCTAGATACCTTACATTCCATCCCCCTTATGAAAGCGTTGTCCTCAACACTTTATGTACAACTATATACCAGGGTCCCATGGATAAGTGTGGACCATAGTACTGAAGTATACTAGAGAACCAGGGTCCCATTGAAAAATGGAAGACACCATGATGAATTAATCCAACCTCCATTGTAAACTAGGGTCCCATGTCCAATTGCTCATGTGAACCCCAAATGGAAGATATTGGCACCCAATAACCAACTGAAAATGATGCTCCCAATACTGACACCTATCATGTGGATCCAAATAAGAATATTCATCCACATAGTGGGAGATGATCAACTATGAATATGGAAAGAAAAATATCATTGTATAATATGCAGGCTGGATGCTGGTAACTATCTCCTGATGTGGGACATTGATGTTCTCTACAGAAGGTGGAGTAGAGTCATCAAATAAAATATGGAAGTGGTTGTCATCCCGAAAATGGCAACTAGCCATATACCAATCATCGCAACCGGCCTCAAAATCATACCAAGAATATATTTCTTGATTATATTCATCCCTGATGTCTTCCATAAGAAATCTCTCCTACATTTTATCCAATGAATTTTGAATACTACGAAAACTATCATTGAGGCCATCTGCAAGGGCATGCAATCTAGCATCCAATGTGTCATACAATTAAGATTTGAATGCTTCAATAATTTGTAGAATTTATTTGAGGGTTTGAGAGGAAATATCCATATGAGCACCCTATGAACTCTTTGGTCCCTCAACCATCATGAAAAAACCCCAAAAATAGACCAATAAGTTACAACATAAAATCGCGGTTTTTTTCTAGAAAAACCCTAAAAAAATGTTGAATTTAAAATGCTCATAACTTCACTTACCGAACTTTGTTTCACCTGATGTTTTTTTTGAAATTGGGTGAAATTGTGAGATGAAATCAGATCTGTAGATTATTTGGGCAAATTCAGCCTCCAGCTATAACATAAATAAAATAAAAATTTGTGCCGCCGTCTGCAGAAAAAACCCTGAAAAATTGTAGATTTTAAAACTTCAATATCTTGACTTCTTCGACTTCGTTTCAAACGATTTTTTTTTCAAGTTGGGTTTTTTTCTGAGAGGAACTCAGATATACAACCTATTTCTGCAAATTTTGCACAAAAATATACTAAAAATTTATGGAATTTCACGGGCCTATTTTTTCTTCTCCGAAAAACAAATCTGCAAAAATAAAAAATATTTGCCCACAATGTTTGCCAAGGAAAGTGATCTAATACCACTTGTTAAGAACCTGAATACTTGCATACAAAAATACCACAAATATTCAAAGAACAATATAGAAAACCACAACTTTATTATAGAAACCCTTGAGGTAGGGAAACACCATACAATTGATCCTATTATGGAAGGGATCCTCTCTTGTTCACTTGCCTCTTCGAGGGGGCATCCTCCTATTGAGCTACCAATCCATAATACAATACTTCTCTTCATGTTCCCTTACATTGCTTGAACCCCTTTATATAGTTCTACCATCACCTAAGAACATTCTAGATGAAGAATCTTCTAGAAGTAGAACCGTCTAAGAAGTCCTCTTACATTTATTATATCTAACTACTCATTTATTATATCTAGATAAAATAGTGGGCCTTATTTAATAATACAGTGGACCCAGTCCATCTTACATTGAATGGTCTCTACTATTATCACTATGGGCCCTCTGGGCCCATACTACTACCTCTCTAGCTACCTTACATCTGCGGTGTACCTCTCCCAGTAACCTTCCCACCAATATATGACATGGGGAAGGGATTTAAGGAGCACAAAGATGATGTTTTCATTGTCGAAATTTTTTGGATAGAGTAATAACCTTCTAGCAGATTCAACCATTTTTATGGAGCATCTGCATCTATCTGGCCTTCAAATAAAGGGATATCAAAATTGACTTGTACCTTGAAGGGCATCACCCTTGCAAAATTGTTGCTTGTTTAAGATTCCTCAACTGTCTCCATCGGTAGTCTTTGAAGGATCTAAGAAAAGTTGTCCATAATATCGCTCCTTTGTCGCACGAGGTATTCCTCAAGCAACGTCTTGAAAGGATCTCCTTATTTGTCATATCTCTTTTATTTCACCATGGGAGGTTTCTTGGGCTAGAAAGAGTGGTTGTCCTCAAGAGAAACTAGCTCGAGACCCAAATATCTATACCCTAACCTCGTCGGAGACCTACTCTGAGAAATGAAAAGAAGCAAACTTCTCTGATACCATTGATCTATATTATTTTGAGAATGAAATGAAGGAAGAAGTATAACCAAGATATAACAATGAAATACACAAAAATTAGAAGAGAACACAAAAATAAAGTGAAACCCAACTTCTATTACTGAGTAAGATAGAAAAACATTGTAGAACACAAACTGGAAAAATGGGGTAGCTTATCTCTAAAAAGAAAGAGATTTTGGCTACGCTTCATTCACAAGAAGCTTTACATCACACTCCATTGCATGCTTAAAGGGACTTATTCACCTCAATTATATATGAGAGAGTGAGAGGAGAACAATTCCCATGATGCATGTGGGATAAATTGGACTAAGTTTATAAAATTCCATAGGTATGTAAAACATTAGGAATTCCCAGGTGATCACCCATCCCAGTACAACTCTATCCTAAGAGCGCTTAACTACGGAGTTCTAATGGGATCCAGTACATTAACGCTATGTTGTAGGCATGTAAATAAGACAACTAGGAAATAATTAAATGATGTCTATAATTAAAAATGAATATGACATTTTATTCCAGTCCCCATAAAAAGGGTGAATATCATGGTTTATCAAAACCACGGGTTCAAAATGGTGATTTAGTGGAAGAGGTGGATGGCCACTGAGATCCATCTGGATCAATGGCTGGATGATGAAGACCTTTTTGGTGTCTCTAGTGTAGGTGGATGCACACTGGAATATTTTCCACTCTTTTTTCCTTTCCCCTCTCTTGTAAACGACCTCAATTGCATGCGGGGGGAATCCTCTTTGGGGGTTTCTAGAGTTTTTTCTTAGGGGGTGAATTTCTCATTTTAGGGCCTTTCCCTTTACTCACTATGGTTTTTACAGACATCAAAGAGCTCCCAGGATTTGAAGAAACCCTAACCTCCTCACTTGCATCACCTTCATTTTGTGAATCAGGGACCTTATCTTGTTCTTTCAATCCCACAGACTTCAAGAAATAGTCCTAGGGCATTTCCAGTTCCTCTAGAGAGAAAGTTACCAACAATTTAACCAAGCCTTGATGGTATATACTTTTTTGGGTAGATTCATGGTGACCTTGAACACTCTTGTCCATTTTGGTTAGACTCTTAAACAAGTAGTATTGTAAATTAAGCTATTTATCTCCACTTAGATTGATTAGAAAACAAAGGTGATAGCAGTGAATAATGTTGAATCAACCCTCAACTGTGATATATCTCTATAATTCTATTAGGTCCCCTTTCCATTCATCCTTTTTGCGCTCCATGGGAATTCCTTGTCTCCATTCGGGGTCTTGGTGCTCAGGGACCAGGAACTTGTTGTAGAGATAAGGAGGCATCTTGCATTTCTTGAACCAGCGTTCCCCATAGACAGGGAGAGAGCAAGATGCTCAATGAAATGTTCTATGACATGAATCCAGGTGTTTCCAAGAATGGTTCGGAAGCCATCAAATGTCTGGACGAAAATCATAACCAAGATTGTGTGGTGTTTTTAAAATGTGCATAGGAAATCATACCACTCAACTTTTATGAAAATGTCTTTAACTTTGGGTATGGATTTGAACAATTCCAAGACTTGTGGCTCGGTTCTATTCAATTTCCATCATTCTCGAGGAGGAACCATGCTAGGTAGAGTAACTTTGATGGTGATAATAAAATTTATGTGGATTCCTTCACATCGAAACCAATTCTTGTGTGCAGTTAATCCTTCTTTCAAGTTGTAATGACAATGATGAATTGGTACAATTATCACCCTCATAATTGATACTTTGTAATGATGAAATTAAGTATAATTTGGTGTGGAAGCATTGGTCTATGATCACGCATCTATGCAAGCGACTTTCAAACGGTCAAAATATTTAAAATAACGAATTAAATAATAAACTGATTTCAAAATTAGCATGCCAATCCTTGTTTTGAAGAATATCCTCATTCTTTCAATCATATCTATTTTACACATAAAACTCAGTTATACCTACCACAAAATCATCCTATGACAACTTTGATGACAAGTATTTCAACCAAAACAATGACATGCAATTGTCCCTCAAGAAAACCACAAGATGGTGTAAAAACAAATCGATAAAGAGAGGTAATGATAAAAATGAGTTATTCAATAATGAAGGACCAACCTTAACCAACAGAAAATGAATGATTTTTAATGAAGGTATAGGGAAATGAGAGAGGAGGGGAAGGGATGTAGACTTAGGTTTCAATAGTAATCATATTCTCCATGTCTCCAAATATTAATTTGAACTTTTCATCTGTTGGGCCCTTCATTTTTGGATTAGAAGTTGCGCAAGAAGGACTATAGTCCCATTTTTGGTCTAGTACGAGTTTCACAAGATATAGAAGAAGTTGGACAAAAGAGAAAGGGAGAGTGACATAAATCAATTGTGTAAAGGACAATGCAACGCCAATAGGACAAAAGAAGTTGCAACAGAATAAGAAATCATGCGAGATCAAATCCAGAAGACACTACTTATCTTATATATATGGATGAATACGACTGTAAAAGGGTTTTTGGGACAATTGTAAAGGTTTTTGTTATCATAATTGAAAAGGTTCTCCCCTTGTTGTTGTTATTATTACTAGGTCGGTTTTTGAGTCCTGTAAATGTAATCTATATATTGTTTTGGGAAACTAGAGCTCTGCGACATGGGTCCAGAGCTGGGAGTCTATAATAGAGCATCACTATGTATCTCTGAAGTTGTATCTGATAAAGATCTGAAGATAAGATATAAAGAAGGATCCAAAATTTTGAAATATGTTGCGTCATTCTGTGTTTATGATTCTGCGTTGTATATTTATAGTACTTATTTATGCTTCATAAGTTCCATATGATGTTTCTATGTATGAATTATTTTCGCAACCTAAGTATCTTTAGTTCTTGCATGTATGATTTCAGATCTATTTTGTAGTTAGTTGTCTTGCACAAGATTAGGATGAATCTTGAAGGTCCTGTGAACCCACCTAAGTATTCTCCTTTCCCTTCCCTATCCTTCTGTCTTGGTTGTGATTCGGGTGAGACTTATTCTCTTTGGAGGAGATGAAAATGCCAATGCTCTAGACTACATGGTACCTTTTGTTGGTAACCTCAGAAGGACCCTGGTCTGATCAATATTGCGCCAATAAAATGGTTTTGTTTTCAGGACCTGTGCTAAAAGGGAACCTATAGGGAGGATGCTTCTACAGATTCAAAGATCTAATATTCACTGATGGTGGGAGATAAATTGCGATGCCTTCATATGGAAAGAAGTGGAGCTGAGAATAAAATCTGTGAAATATACTCGAGAGGTGGTCTTTTACTCAGAAAGATCGTGTGACTAGTACGAGTTATTTTGGGTTAAGTTCCTAGAAAAACTTTTCCACTAGATAGATAGGCGCCAAGAAGCTCTAGATTTCCAAGAACGAGTCAAGAGGACCTGTACTTGGGACACATAAAATATTGCAGCACTTCATCGACTGGATTGTCGAGTCATGCGAGCGATTGATTTCTAGGTCAATACCACATTAGAATGATACATTATTGAGTTTGCAGCTGAGAATCACTAGTCTTTTTCATGATCAGAAGTGGATTTCAAGAAATATGCAAGGGGAATACTGTTGAGAGAAATCCCCCTGTGGATTAAGGTTTTCTTGATGGAAGAGAGGATGCTAACTATGTCCCTGACTAATATGGTAGCATAAACACCCTCTCTTGGGGTAGGGAAATTTTGGGGTGGAGTCATGGCCTAAGAGAGTGGGAGAGGGTTCTTTGATAAACAAGGGAAGCGGAAAATAAATGAACTCAAGAGATGATTGAGCCCTAAAGAGATCCTCCATAGTTGAGACGTGGTGGCATGGAAAGATAAATACAGAAATAAGAAGGTCTGAGAAGTTGCAGAAAGAAGTCAGACCAGGAGAAGTAGAGAAAAGACAGAAAAAAAAGTTGTGGAAGATGAGAAGATAGGAAAGAGTGGTCTTTCAAAGATTAAGTGATAGAGAAGCACAGAGAGAAAAAAGTCCCTAGTAGGGTGAAAAAGAAGAAGAAGGTGTAGAAGAAAGAGATAAGGAAGACAAAATGGATCTTGAATATGAAAGAGAATATTCATCCTCCATGATAGGAAATATCGGGAATCTGGCTGAAGATACCGCTCCAGAGGAAGAGAACGAGACCCCACAGATCAAGGAAAACTGCCCTGAAGCCAGTGGCGCTAGCCCCAAATAGCCCATACCCAAAGTGTATTCTATACAAGTGGTAAATACAATACTACCCTCTTATGTTAATTCTGTTCCAGTACAATTAGTTAGTCATTCACAACCGGGAAGTGCTTATACATGGAGGATATTGGGATCCCCTGGTAGGTCGCAAGAAGGATCGTTAGGTTTCATTTTGATAGGAGAAACAATATCAACAATGGTTGGTCATGCGGGAGTTTTAATTTTCCTATACCCATAATTATGGGGTAAGGGAGATGAAGATGTTGAACAACACTCTTTCTTGTGTGAGGCAATCTGGAGGTCCAGAGGGCCTCTAGATGCAAATAAGTGTTGGGTATGTGTTATATTCTTTGCATGTGTGTGTGTGGGTGTGTCAAGTTTGAAAAATGTGTCTGAAGTTCCCTCTAGTAGTTCTCTTTCTATCATGTGTGTCAGATGCTTTCCTAGGGGGGTCCTAGGGGGGGTAGGTATGCCCCCCCTGGTTATGTGCAACGTTTGGCACCGGGCATTTTTTAGTGGATTTTAGCTATTTTTAGTTGTTTACTAAATTAATCCCAGATTAAGGGATTGGGGTTTTTGGGATCTACGGAATACATAAAAACATTGTATATATTGTATGGGGAATGTTGAAATTCGATAATGAATATAAGAAAGGTTTTCCCAGTTGAGGGTTTCCGGTATAAAATCTTTGTGTACTCTGTGTATGAGCCATTGATTAAATTTTGTTTTTCTTAAGAATATATATGCACTGCTTTACTTCATAGGTTTAAAACTTACATGTGGTATCAAAGCTCGTTTTTGGCTTCAAAGGGATGTCTTTGTTGTTGAGGGTTTGGCTCAGTCTTGATAGATCAATTTTATCTTGGGTCTGTGATAAACCTAGGTTTAGTGGGAGCTTTTGCAGTTGTGATTTGAGTGAAGAAAGAGGAATGAAAAGCTCTTCTAGAATCGAGATAGAGAAGTTCAATGGTAAAAACTTTGAGCTATCGAAGCTGAAGATGGAGGACCTTCTTTTAGACAAAGAACAATGGATCGTTGTGGATCTTGGTACACGGCTTACTAGTACACTATCTACTAGCACACAGGCTATTGGTACACAACCTACCAATACAAAAACTACCAGTACACCACCTACTGGTATGTCGAAGGAAGATTGGGAGAAGTTGGACAAAAGAGCAAGGAGTACTATTCGACTCTGCCTGGAAAATTCAATGTTGTTGAATGTCTCAGGAGAGTCTACATCCAAGGAAATATGGGATAAGTTGGGGAATTTGTATCAATCAAAGTCCTTGGTAAACAAGTTGTTTCTTTGAAAGAATTTGTATCATCTTTGGATGGAAGATGGAGATTCTATGATAGAACATCTAAATGAATTTAATACTCTATTAAGTCAGCTTGTCTCTGTTAATATTACAATTATAGAAGAAGATAAGTGTATTACTTTGTTATGTTCTTTGCCAGACTCTTGGGATAATCTGGTTGTAGCAATTGGTAGTACCACTCAATCTACATTGAAGTATGAGGATGTAGTTTCATCCTTGTTATCTGAAGAGATGAGGTGGAAAAACATGGATAGTCATAGCACAGATGCTTTATTTGTAAGAGGTCATACCCAAGATAGGAATCCTGGTAAGCCTTCGAGGGGGGGAGGGATCTAAATATATAGGTAGATCCAAGTCTCTAGGAAAATATTTGAGGAAATGTTGGAAGTGTGGTAAAACGGGGAATTATAAGAAAGATTGCAAGTCTAAGAAGGTTGAAAAACCAAAGGGATCCGATAGTACCTCTTCCACAGAGGCAAAAAACTCCACTGAAGAAGGAGCTGATGTTTACCTGGCATCTACAAGTACACATGCATACCATGATGTATGGTTGATCGACTCAGGTGTGTCAAACCATATGACTCCTCATAGGGAGTGGTTCTCTGAATACGAAAAATACGATGGTGGTGATGTATTCCTAGGAGATGACTCGATAGCCAAAATCTTGGGACATGGAAGGGTTAAGTTGTTGCTAAAAGATGAAAGAATTAGAACTCTTCCTAGGGTTTTTCACATTCCAAAACTAGCCAGGAGCCTAATATCTGTAAGCAAGTTGGATGATGCAGGAATGAATATTGTATTTGGAAAGAACACTTGCAAGATGGTACGAGGAGAAATGGTGTTGATGAGGGGAGTTCAGTGTGGAACTCTGTACAAGTTACTCATAAGAACTTATACTAATGGGTGTAATAGTTCTATTGTCCCTGAGCTGAGAAATGAAGGAAATAAGACCAATACTGTCCCTGAGAAGAAGACCATGATGTGGCATCAAATACTAGGGCATATTGGAGAAAAGGGCCTTCGAACACTACATGGTAAAGGCATGGTTGAAGGTATGTCTAATTGCACTCTGGATTTTGATTTCTATGAACATTGCATATATGGTAAACAAAACCAAGTAATATTCCCATATGGTGCTACAAGAGCAAAGGGGATCTTAGAATTGATACACAGTGATGTGTTTGGACCTGTGCCTATTCCATCACTAGGTAAGTTTGTGTATTATGTTTCATTCATAGATGATTTCTCAAGGTACACATGGATTTATTTTCTTAGAAAGAAATCTGAGGTATTTGATAATTTTAAAGAGTTTAAGGGTCTGGTAGAAAATCAGACAGAGAAGAAAATAAAGGTATTGAAAATAGATAATGGTGGTGAATTACGTAAGAAGTGTGGTATAGCAAGGAAGAAGACTACTCCATACACTCCTCAACATAATGGAGTTGTAGAAAGGATGAACATGACACTGATGGAAAAAGAAAGGTGCATGCTCAGCGGTGCCAAGTTAGGATAGGAATTCTATGCAGAGGAAGTGGGTACAACATGTTACCTGGTCAATCGATCACCCTCATCAGTGTTGGATGATAAAGCTCCACATGAGGTATGGACAAGAAAGAAACCCTCTCTTCAACATCTTAGAGTGTTTGGTTGTGATGCTTATGTACATGTTCCAAAGGAAAATAGGAGTAAGCTGGATAAAAAAAGATGAAAAGTGTATCTTTATTGGTTATAAAGATGGTGTGAAAGGTTATAAGCTTTGGAACCCAGAAACTAAGAATAATGTTTACAGTCAGAATGTTGTTTTTAGAGAGCTAAAAGATGTGTCCAAATAGGAATTCCTACCAACGCAAGACAAACCTGTGAAAATAGAGCTTGAGTTGGATGATGCAAAATCTGAATCATCTGAAGAAGATGAAGCAGAATAAGAAGAAGAAGAACCTCAAACCCCAGTATTGAAGAGATCAGTGAGAGATAAAAGCCAACCAGAAAGGTATAGTCCACCCAATTTTCATTCCAATTTTTGTTTATATATTACTGATGATGATCCCAGCACTGTCAGGGAGCAGTGAATTGAAAGGATAGTAAACTCTGGAAGAAGGACATGGTTGAAGAAATGGATGCCTTGGATAAGAACGAGGCATGGGATATAGTTGAGTTTCCATCTGGAAGAAAATTTGTTGGTAGAAAATGGTTGTTTAAGAAAAAGTTTAATGCACAAGGTAAAGTGAAGAAATATAAAGCTCAGTTAGTAGCAAAAGGTTATTCCTAGGTAGAGGGAATTGACTTTGGTGAGATTTTTTCTACTGTTGCTAAGTTAACTTCTATTAGATTTATTTTATCTATTGCTTCTTCTTTTGATATTGAAGTGGAATAGATGGATGTGAAGACAACATTCCTAAATGGGGATCTGGAAGAAGAAATCTACATGAAGCAGCCAGAAGGCTTTGTAGTGAATGGAAAGAAAGAGTTGGTCTATAAGCTAAAGAAGTCACTATATGGTCTGAAGCAATCACCTAGTATGTGGTACCAAAAGTTTGAAACATACATCCTTGGATTGGGATTTGTAAGAAGCAGGGCTGATCACTGTGTATATTCCAAGCAGGTTGGTAAGCACGTCATTTATGTAGTGTTGTATGTTGATGACATGTTGTTGGTAGGAAATAACATGGATGTTATCAAGGAGGTGAAATCGTAGCTATCCTCCAAATTTGACATGAAGGATCTCGGTGCTACTAACTTCATTATGGGAATGGAGATTAAAAGAGATTGTGCAAACAAGAAACTCTAGTTGAATTAGAGAACATATGTTGAGATGATATTGCAGAGGTTTAATATGCATGGAAGTAAACCGGTCAAGGTTCCTATTCCTATAGGTGTAAAGTTATATGCAGATCAGTGTCCCAAGACACAGGAAGAAGAAGAGTACATGTCCCATGTTCTGTATGCCAGTGCAATTGGCAGTTTGATGTATGAAATGGTTTGTACTAGACCGAACATTGCACATGCAGTGGGATTTTTGAGCAGGTATATATCAAAACCAGGGAAGGAGCATTGAATAGCAGTAAAGAGGGTCTTCAGTTATCTTCGTGGCACTACTAGTTATGGATTGTGCTACCAAGGAAGACCAAGATTGGACAGAGTGGTGGACATACATGGATTTGTTGATGCATACTAGGCTAGAGATCTGGATCACAGAAGATCTACAAGTGGGTATGTGTTTAACCTATTTGGAGGAGAAATCAGTTGGATGAGAAAAAGATAGGTTGTAGTGGCACTCTCAACTACAGAAGATGAATACATGGCAGCCACTCATGCAAGCAAGGAAGCAGTATGGTTACAAATATTGTGTTCAGGTATTGGGTTGGTACAACAAGCACTGATATTAGATTGTGATAGTCAGAGTGAAATCTTCCTGGCAAAGAACCCAACTTATCATTCAAAGACAAAGCATATTGATGTTCAGTATCACTTTGTGAGAGACATGGTTGAGGAAAAGAAGGTGTTGCTGGAAAAGGTTGACACTTTGAAGAATGTTGCAGATTCATTGACAAAGTCTGTGAGCATAGAAAATTTCTCCTGGTTTAGAGTAACAATGGGCATTTCTACCCTGGATTGTTGACTATATAATCCCCTAGACCCCTAGATGCAAAGAAAACAACAAGTGGGAGAATGTTGGGTATGTGTTATATTATTTGCATGTGTGTGTGTGGGTGTGTCAGGTTCGACCACTGCATTTGATGATCCCTCTAGTAGTTCCCTTTGTGTCATGTGTGTCGGACACTTTCCTATGGGGGGGCAGGTATTCCCCCTGGTTACGCGCAACATTTGACAGCAGGCATTAGCTCGGGGCAGTGCCCCGAAATTATTTTTTGGGCAGTTTTTTTGCTATTTTTAGCGGTTTACTAAATTAATCTCAAATTAAGGGATTAGGGTTTTGTGATCTACAGAATACCTAAAAAAATTGTATATATTGTATGGTGAATGGTGAAATTTGATAATGAATATAGGAAATGTTTTCCCGATTGAGGGTTTCTAGTATAAAATCTCTGTGTACTCTATGTATGAGCCATTGATTAAATTCTTTTTTTTCTTAAGAATCTATATGCACTGCTTTACTTCATAGGTTTAAAAATTACAATAAGTTGGTTGAGATCCAGACTACCTTGAGAGGTCATACTCTCAAATGGTACATGAAGGTTATTGAGCCATGAGTGCTAGGAATGCAAGGCCAAGCATTCACACTTGCCCAGGTACAGACAAGGTTCATAGCGCAATTTAAGCTACCTCAATCAGAACAACAAGCTTTGTCTGAGTTGCGCGAGATTCAACAAAGGGAAGGTGAATCAACCTGTGAATACAACCAAAATTTTAAATATTATATAGGGAGGTTAGTGCATCCAATCCATTAAGAACAACAAAGAGAATGGTATATTCATGGATTGCTACATATGACACGGATTCTGTTAATGCAAAAATGGATAGCCACTTTGATAGATGCCTTGGAACAATCAATGAATATTGAAGCCATGGCAGGATATTCGGGGAGCCTGAGAGCGACCAGACCTGCAATAGATGCAAATATGATGTAACTACAAGGGAAAATATCAGCACTTACAGAAAATATTCAAGAATTGATGATACCTAGACTGGGACGACCACAGGTCTGGTGTATCATATGTTACATAGAACAAAATCTGGTAAATGAATGTCCATGAATGAGGGGAATCAAACCTCCTCAGAATCCAATGGGACCCTCACCAGAACCCACGGGAGGAGTTGTGCAAGTATCTTTGAATTTACCATTCCATGACCCCACCCCATATCATGCTTTTCCAGGGAGACAAGTAGCACCATAAGTTGAGTATTGCAAGATTTTCTGAATCCATGGGCATGGGATGAGACAATGTCCCATTATGCAAAAGTATTCAACAATACCAAATACTATACACTGTGAGTTTTGCACATCTACCACACATACTACAAATCAGTGTAGAGAATTGGATGCACTTGTAGACAGGTTGTATCGAACAACATTCAGGGTGAAGGAAACCCCTTAGGGACCAGGAAGAGGCAAAGGAGGTGGAGAAGAAGGAGACTTCAAAGGAGGAAGAACTGGGGGAAGAGGACCAAGGAGATGTTACAACTCTGATGAAAAAGGCCACATGGCTAGACATTTTCCTCATCCAAGCTGGCCATGGTGCTATCACTATAGAACTAATGGGCACACAACTAAACACTGCCCATAACTAATTGAAAAATGGGAAGATCAGGTACGTCAATGAGGAAATAACCTCATCATTTCAGAAATCAAAAGAGTTATTAGAAGACAATTTACCAACCTTGATATCGTCACTCGAGGAGGCGCAAAGACTGGAGTTGATGTTGATAATTTACCTCAGATCCAGATGGAAACACCTAAGGAAGACATCTATGATCCCCTGAAACAGAAGTTGTTCTTTAAAAACTCAATGTAAGTATTTAAAAATATCCTTAGCCCGAAGATGCAAGAGAAACCCCCTCATCCTATTGTTTACCCTAATATTGCGCAAGTCCCTGCTTCACCCCTTGCACCCAGAAACCCTGTAGTCACTCCGAGATAACCTGAGAAACCACAAAATGTAGCTGACCTTTGGTTTCAGCTATTTTTTGATATTCGTGGGAAAGACCAGCTAACAGAAAAGTTGTACAATGCACTTTACCTAGTTCTAGGAAATGAAGAACCTATTGAAACAAGAATAAGGACTAATATTCCTGAGAAGAGTACTCAGAGAGTGCAAAGAAGGAAAGTACAAACTGGAAAAGAATTTAGACTAGCAGCCCAGCTAGACAAATTTGAAATTAAGGATGTTATGTTAGATCTAGGATCTGATGTTAACATACTACCTAAGAAGACTTGGTAAGCCTTAGGAAAACCCCAGTTGACATATTCCTCAATCCAGCTAAGAATGGACAACCAATACTTTATTTTCCCAATAGGAAGACTGGAGATGTGGAAATAGATGTTGCGGGAGTGAAGAATGTAGCTGATTTTGAGGTGATTGAGATCATGGGGGATAAGGACCCTTATCTTTCCATACTTGGTATTGATTGGGCCTATGAAAGCTATGCAGGGATCGACCTAAAGAAAGGCACTATGACATTTGAGGCAGATGGAATCTAGGTAGTTCAACCCTTGGATCCGTATGTAGGCCCTGTTAGCACTTTGTAATTTTTTTTCCAGTTGATAGACAAATGATAGAGGTAACTGTTTCAACCAGATTTAGAGCTAGGCACTAGCCTTCTTATCTCATAGAGGCTCTCTTGTGTCACTTGATATTTCTTTGGAAATCAATGGCTAGGTTTAGTTTGTTTTGGGTTTTTTTTATAAAGTTGTTGGCAAGGAAGGGGAGGGACACTTAGGGCTATGGAGTCAAAATTATGAAAGTGAATGAAAACAATGATTGGCCATTAGAAATATCCAGAGGATAAATGCTAAATGAGGTGATGAATCTGAGTTATAAATTTTTATTTAAGAAAAGTGTAAGAAGAAGGAGAAAACAAATAACTGCATCAAAGCATTACTAAAATGAATTCTGAATTAGTTAGGAAGAAAATTACACTGTTTAAATTGCTTAAGTCAAGAGCATCACAAGATGAATTATGAGCTTTTAAACTATCCAATTTAAATAGAAGATAATGTAAATGGAATTAGAAACACAAGAAATACATACAAAGAGAGGAGACAAAGCTCATATCACCACCATTAGAATCTTTTCATAGAGACATCAAAAACTTCTTCATATGTATTCAATTGAACTCCAGAAATTTACAATTGAGTTTCAGAAAACAACTAAAAGGTTCCCTTGCACTTCTGCCAACATTAATACATTCAGAACTAATAGTATTTATACAATTCAAGTTCCTTTCAATTAGAAACCGATTACAACAACTGAACTAAAATGTTTCAACTTCTAAAACTGACTACAATAATTTCAACTAACAGTCTCGGTATGTGAACCGAGTTATAATTATTAATAAAAAATGTTTCATAAACTAACGAACGATTTCTCTGACTGCTCGACTTCTATCCTCGCCATCTATCCTTCTTCGGTCCTCTGTCAAACTTGCTAATTTGGTGACACTTGGAGGCTATTTGTTGGTTCTTGGAAAATTGCATTTTGTCTTGCCCAACCACACTATCTCCTTCCACTACAAGTCAGAAGGGATATCGTAGTCCATAATTTCCTTGATTAGGATCTCTAGGTCAATGCAAGAGGCATAATTCATGTTTGGCAATCTGATCTTCACTGTCTTGAGATGATTCAAGATCTCAAAATATGTGGTCAAATACTCCACCATGTTTGTCCCTTTCAAGTTTTCCTCCATAATTTCAAACTTGGAGTGAACCATTCTTCATTGGTAGAGGAGAGAGTTGTATTCCTCCTGATCACACAATTTTCCTTTGCCATCCCAAAATGGTGGGAGCCCTTTGACCAACAACTCTTCAAACAGATCTTTGAACTCCTATATACTCTTCTCCATCTGCATGGCCTTGGTCTAGACTGATTTAAGCAGGTTATGCTTGGATATGATCCTCCTGGCCCAAACAATCAATGTAGTACTGTATTTTACCCTAATGGTCTGAAGTTCAGAGGTGGGGATGGAATTTCGCAGATTTATATCATTTTGGGCCCACTCTGAGGGTTTTTTCGCCAGTGTCTCATTCACAACAGTGCACCTGCTTCTAGATGTGATGGCTATGTTATCTTTGTCATTTATGAAATTTAGGTACACCCTGAACTTGGAATATTCAACAACAATGGAGTCCCAGATGACGTGTTTGCCCCCCTGCAATAGTCCTTTGCCTTTCAATCTTGTTTTCAACTTGTCCACTCTTTCCTGTAAAGATTGATTCTCTTTCTGGAACTGGGCCATCTTATCATCCTTTATTCTCATTTCTTTTTGTAGCTTTTATATATCTCTCTTAAGGCTCTTCATTTCTCCTGCCTTCAAGATAACTTGTGACATATCCTCGACAATTTATTCAAAACTTGGCCTAGTTTCTGTAGTACAAGGTACAACTATAGCCATGTTTGATACTTATGTTTGTCCTTGTGACCAATTTACCTTTTCTTTCTCTAGCTACAATAATTTGGCCTTGTAATTCAATTCTTCCTTTTGAAATGCCTCTTTCTCTTGCTCCAGAGAAACCATCTCTGTTGTTTGTGGATGCTCAGTGGAAGACATATTTATTTTTTTCTTCAAGATTTGAATCATCTTGTCTTTCTCTTCTAAGGAATTTTTCACTCCCTGAGTGCCTTCAGATTCTAATCTCTTGACTTGAGTCTGCCAAGATTTGTTGGATGCTTTCTCTTGTCTCAATTGTCCCTCCAACTTAAGTGCATGAGTTTTCGACCTTTAAATCTTCAATATCAAACCCAGGTAGTCTAAATACAACATGTCAATGGTGTTTCTGTGGAATTTCACCTTGTCTAGGGCACTGATGTTTTCATAATGCAACTTAACCTCAGACACTTTATCCTCATCTACAACTTCTATGTTGAGTGTCTTCTTCTCTATATCCATGACTGAGAATAGAGAAAACTTATGATGATAAATCCTTTCTAACTCAGGTATCAACTCTCTTATTTCACTCATGGCCAAGCTTACTTTGACAACATATTGTTTTTCTAAATCTTCTTTAGACTCATAGATGACTCCAGGGGCTTTATCAAAAATGTGTTTTTTGCTGCTAAAAGCTCTTGAGCTGCTTTCACTTTGGGGCATAATTACTTTACCATCTTATTCCTTTCTGGTGCCACTCTCCACCATATCCATACTTACCTACTCTTTAGGCTCTTCTTCCTCCAACTCTACTATCTGTGGGGAGTGTGTGATTTTTATTTTCTTGGGATCAGTCTGCTGACTACTGGTGCCTAGGGCCTCTGAAATGCTTCTCTTGTTGTAGACACTTACTTTGGGAACTTGGAGTATCAGTTTCTCAGAGGTATGTTGTGTTCGAGTTTGTTTTAGGGTTGTCCCTACTTGTTGTTCTTGAGCAGGCTGGAAGATGGCTTCCATACAAATACAGGTTTCCAAATTTCCCAATTTTTCAAAACCTTCAACATATTCATGTTCATAAGGGCCATGTTTTCTCATCAATCTTCTTTTAGATATGACTTTATGTGGATCATATATTCTCCCTTGTAGCTGTGAAAATCCAAACTCCTTGAGTTTTTCCTAGATCTAAGATAAGCAGGATCTAGTGTTCACAACAAAGGGTCCTGTGATGAAAGGAAATTTCAGGTTGGACACCTTGTGCATTTTCAAGAATGTTTTTGTCTATGAGATGATTCTTTGCCTGATGAACTCCATGGAAAAGACTCTAGGTGTCAAAAAAATAGGCATAAGGTAAGGGGCTTCTTGACAACCATATATCCAAATTATTGTAGAATGCAAGAAAAACACTGAATCTCCCACTCCATTTTCTGGATTTGGATGCAAATAACTTTTCATATCTTCGAAGACTCTTGGCAGGATGGTGTTAAAGATCAGGGTGTAAACTCTGGACATGATATTATTTATGAAAATGAGCATTGTGATTCTTTTTCATTCAGTTGAGATGAATGTTGCTTCAAGGTACTCTTTTTTGTTTGTCTCCAGGAACATCTTCAACAAGTATGTGTAATACCTGAAGTGCCTTAGTGACTGGAATTTCACTAGTTGTATGTGTACATTATCAACTATGAATTTATCAAAGCCGATGCAAACTGAATGACTAGATTCTGACTGAAAAAATGCGAACAAAAAACCTAACATGACCTCGACCACATATATGTCATTATCCATACCTAAAATCTGAATTAATATGGAACATACCCATTGGATTTCAATAACCATGACATTTACATTCATTGGCAGGCACAGACTCTCGAAATAATTCTCGGTTTTGACAATTGTCTATAAAAATAGTTTTTTGACTTCGGAGGGACATTCCTAATAAACCATGATTAACTTTTTCTCTTCAAACAGTTCAGACGCTGTGGAGGGGAACTCTAGTATGCTGAGGGAATATTGAATTGACGGGCTATCTACTCTACAGAGGACCTCCAACCCTAATTTATTTAATACGAGTCTCTCTTCCTGTGAGTATTTCTCTATGCACCAACCTATGAATTATGGAAAAGGGAATGCGACCTCGACGGCATAAGGGACTATGGAGGCTTGGACTGCTTCGAGAAAGGCTATCTGTATCCCTACATTATCTGACAAATTGGCTCTGGACACGGAGATGGGTGAGATAGTTATTTCAGTGTCGAGCACATCATAATCTCTTTCAATTAGGGCTTCTTCGTTCAGTGGGGGATCTTTCTCTGCTACAGAAAAAATTATGGGGTCCATGGTGGTGGTGAAAAATACCTATGAATGAGAAGAAGATGCATGTGTTTGGTGCACATTTGAGCTTGGGTTCGAATGGAGCAGTCACGCCACATTTAACATTCCAATGATTTGAAAAAAACATAAAATAATGACAAGGGTCCCCCCTTTATATATGGTTCCCAATTTCAAGGACGAGGAAAAGAGGTTTGGGGTAGATGAATTTTCTCCCCAAAATGCATCCGGTGGTGGCACGTGGTCTCGAATCAAAACCAGGGTATTTTTATCAGCCTGCTTTCAAGAATTAACCTTCGAGCTAGTTCTTCGCTCGATATGGTCCTTGACCGTTGATCTGCAATGCCTGAGATCTGTGGCCTGTCAGGTCCCATCAATTTCGCACTTCCACTAGATTTAGCTTCCTTCCACCAGATATGGCCCCGTCCTCTAGTTTATCATCCCTCTACACCAGTTTATCCTCTCGCTAAGTCCCAAAACTTGGATTCAATCAAAAAATTGTTATAGTGATAACATGGGCTCCAACTGGGGATGCTATCCTCTCTGCAAGGTGGCAAAGAATGGTAGACCGAGTGCCTACCCATTGGGATGTAATTTATTCCTGCAATATGAATCTACCAACCTTTATTCAAAAACTCAAAATCAACTCAGCATAACTCAGGGCCTTCACCTCGGGCTTCAATTATTCTTCTTTTATTTCAATTTCTTCATGCAAAAAAGAAACTGGAAATGATTATGTACAATGAATGGAAGAGGTGATGATTGTTTAAACGATATAATGTTTGAGGAACCTACCATTCATGGGCCCTCCTCCCACAATGTCTCCATTACTTTCCTGTATTAGATAAGCATTGCTTCCATGGTATGCTGCAATTTTGAACGGTCCCAACCACAGATGGTCAAATTTTCCATGCTTTCCCTTATCTTCATTTTTGGCATCCCATATCATTACCAAGTCTCCCGGTTTGAAGTCATCCTCCTTGGTATTCCTATCAAAATCTTTTTTGATCTTGTCATGGTGCATATGAACATTACAGAAGGCCTTTTCGCTTGTTTGTTGTACACTGATCAATTCATATTTCCTTCTTCGAGTGGCATCTATCTCAACATCCTATTCCTGCAATAGCCTCATCATTGGAAATCCCAATGTGGTAGGAAATATTGCCTTTGTACCATAAATGATCTGAAAAGGTGAAGTGGCAATAGATATTTTCAGAGTGATTTTGTCATCCCATAGTGCATGGATGAGATTTTTGTGTCAAGCCCTTTTTTTATCTTGCAGAAACATTTTTATAATTTTGTTCAAGCTCTTGTTTGATGACTCAACCAACCCATTTCCTTGAGGGTAATAAGAGGTGGAGTGGACAAGAGTTATGTTGTAGTAATTGAAAATTTTCTCCATCTTTTTGGACTTAAATGCTGATACATTGTCTGTGATGATTTTGATTGGACATACGAACCTAGACAAAATATTTTCTTCCAAAAACTGGATGATAACAACATTTGTCACCTACCTGGTGGGAACTACCTCAATCCACTTAGTGAAGTAATCTTTTGTTGTTAGAATCCACTTGTGCTGAGTTGAGGATTATGGGTGTATTTATCCTATAAAATCAAGGCCCCACTTTCTAAAAGGTTCTTCAACAGAGATGGGTTTCAAAGGAAGAGGCTATAATTTTCTTTTCCCATCAAAAATTTGACATCCATGACATCTTGAAACCTCTTTATAGACATCATAAAAAATTCTAGGACAATAGAACCCAACCCTCAAAATATTGTGCACAGTGGTTTTCCAATAATGGTGGCCTCCACAGTCACCCTTATGGAACTCTCTGATGGTCTTCTTTGCTTCTTCTTCCAACAAACAACTCAACAAAATCCCCCCTAGATCCTTCCAATATAGAGATTGATTTACTATACAAAACTTTGTTGCTTTCAACTTCAAGAATCTGGCCTTCATTTTACTCAATTCAAGAGGAGCCTGCAGATTTCTCAACACATAAATGATATATGCATACCATGGGGAGTCAAGGAATCTTTGGGATATCTGAGGAACTCTTTCTTCCTCTGCACCTGTTGACAAGTCAACCATGAAATTTATTCCTAAGAGTTCACAATTGGCTTGTACCATCAACTTTGCAAGCCCTTGTCCCTTGATCAACTTTGTAGGTTTGATATCAAGGTCATATTCTAACAAAACAACTATCCATTTACCCATTTTTCTTTTGGGATAAAGCTGGTTTAAGATGTGTTTCACAGAACTACTGAGCTCATAAGCAACAGTATGGGAATGAAGGATGTAAACTATGAATTTTTCAAGGCCTTCACTAGTGCATATGCTTTCTTCTCCACAATATCATACTTCAAGGGGGAATCCCTCAATGTATTGTTGTAATAAGCTATGGGATTCTCAAGATTTTTCTCATCCTTCTGTAAAAAAACACTAGCAATTATGTGTTATGAGGCAAAAGAGAACAATATGATCTTTTTTTCAAAATTAGGACTGACCAGTATTGGAGCCTTAGTCAATGCCACTTTAATGTCTTCAAAATATTTTATGGCTTTGGGGATCCACTTTATTTCATTTCCTTTCTTGAGCATGTTAGTAATATGTTTTATGATTTCAGCCAGGTTAGGGATAAACCTTCTCAGAAAATTCACTTTTCTTAGGAAATATTGCACCTCTGTTTTACTTCTGGGTATGCCAATTTTTAAGATTCCCTCAACTCTGATGGGATATACCTTTATCCCCTCTTTTTAAATAATGTTGCCCAAAAAATTTCCTTCTTCCATGGAGAAATTTGATTTCTTGGGGTTCAATGAGATACCAAACTTTCTACACTTATGAAATGCCCTTCTTAGATGCTTGAGGTGTTCTTCATCCAAAAAAGAATACGCAGTGATATAATCTAGGTAGATAATAATGAATTTGTCTTTTTCATCGGAAAAAGATATGTCCATATCTCTTTGAAATGTTTCCCCTACATTCATGTGCCCAAAAGACATCTTTTCATACATGAATGTTCTCCATGGTGTTTTGAATGTTGTCATTTCCTAATCATGAGGGTGCACCCTTATCTGATTGTATCAAGATAAACCATCCAACATTGACATTTTTTGAGAACATACCACTTTCTGTAAAATGTGATCCATCTTAGGAAGTGGGTAATTTTCCTTTAGAGACGCCCTGTTCAGATTTCTAAAATCCACACACAACATGATTTCTCCATTCTTTTTCTGACTAGCACCAGATTTTCCACCCATTTAGAAAACCTCAGGGATACTATGATCTTGGCTTCAAATATCTTCTTAACCTCTTTCTCAATAAAGGGAAATAACAAAGGGTTTATCCTTCTTAATTTATGTTTGAAATGTTTCTGATCTTCTTTGATTGGGATCACATGATGAATTATACTGGTGTCATAAAATTTCAGGTCTTCATAGCTCCAGGAAAAAACATCAGGGAACTCTTTCATTAAATTGATATATTTATCCTTGAATTTAGGGCTGAGGGTTCTGGACATCTTAATGATCTTGGGATCCTCTTGAGTCCCAATATTTTAATCTTCAACATATCCTTCATTTACTGTAATGTTTGGACTCCTGGCCACGTAATTATTATCAAAGAGTTTCTCCAATGGGACCAGGCCCTTGGGAATGATGTTTCTCTTCAACTGAACTATATTTATGCCTACAATATGATTTTCGAAGTAACCATTGTTGGCAGTGGGGAAAAACCAGATTTCAATGCTACAATAGTGCACCAACAAAACCCTAACTACTGGCCCTTTCGACAACACCTGCAAAGCATATGAGGTCTCACACGAGGTAGAGGTAGGGGTGGTTGAAGGACTCATGTGTCTACAACCTTAGCTGGGAAACGGATATGTGATTCCTTACTTAATATAGAACTCAAAACTGTTGGATATTTATTATGCAATCAATGACTAATTCATAGATACAACAGAGCTTTACATCATTCACAATGACTAGATTGTTTGATCACTTATCATCTATAGAGTTTTCACATCTAACAGGTCAAGCACTTAGCATATACATATGAATCAAACTCAACATTATACACTTCATAACCACTAAGCGTAAACATACATAACATATCTATCTACTCATCTCAAAGAACTTAGCAAATAATCACATCAATGCATCAGAACAAGGCACAAAGAAGATAACACAGGATTTATGTGTTTCACCCCCACCCTGGGGATACATCCACCAACTCTTATTCCTTATTATCGTCGGCCAATTGATTACAAGAAAAGAGCCGTAGAAACCCTTAATTCGCACAGGATAGAAAATCTGTGTAGCTCGCTAGATCCTTCTTCCTTTCCTTTTAGCACAAAGCCTTCTATACCTTCACACAGGGACTTGCACTAAGCTCTGCAAGTCTATAAAGAATGCACAAAAATCTTGATCAAAAAGATTCCCTCTTGGCACTTAGCCTATATCACATAGATAATGTCCTCTACTAGACACCTAGATGTCTATTTATACATTTACAAAAGTGGTCCTAAGTGTGGGTGAACCCACGGGCCGACATCCCTTTCCCATTACATATTCCCAAAACCCAAAAGTGGGCCGAGATTATGAAATCTCCGCTTCGTCTGGTGCTCCATCTTCGACAGGTTGTCAAAGTCCCACAAATGGTCAAATATGACCAAGTGCTCCCAAAACTTGGTCAAGGGTCAACAGGCCCCCAAGAATCACCTATGACTCATCCCGAGTCACTCTGGTTTGAGCAATTTTACCTCGAATGCCTTGAGCTTGGCTCAATATTATTTGACCTTTTGTAGTGCTACGGCCTCTTGCTCAGTGAACTCCTGGATGAATGCATCATTGACTGGCCCTTCTAGGCGTTATTCTGCTGTGATGATGACCTATTCAAGCTCTTCTCCTTAGCTTTCAATTTCAGTGAATAGTTGGAATGCCTTCACTTGCACTGGTTTAAGTCATTGAGAGACTTCCATCACTTTGGTCTGGATCATGTGGATCTATTGTTGGGCCATGCACTTCTCTGGAAACCTCTTCAATCTTTCAACTAGTGTTAAGGCCTTCAGCTGGGTCTGTAGCATATCTGCATGCTTCTTTGATTCCTGGAGCTGCGACTCTAGCACCTGTAACTCTATATTTTTTGTAAGGTTTTCATATGTTTGAGAAATTCTGGAGCTCAGATGCTTGCACTCCAAGGCAAGGCCTTTCATTCTGCCAACTTCGCTACGATCATTTGCCTCTCTTAGGTCTCTGATTTCTTGAGGAGTCTCAGGTAAAGTATGAAGTTCCATATCTGCGATGCACTACTGAAGCTCCTGGATTACTTCTTCAAGTTACGCCACTTGCTATGGGGCTCGTTCCTCAGTTGTCACTTCTATGTCTGTCACAGAGAGAAGTGCGATGTGAACCCTTTCCCGTACTTTGAATTGCTATGTGAGAAAAGTTTCCTTGTTTTTCTGTAGCGCAACTTTCTCTTCATCCCATTTTGCTTGTAGAGTGATATTTTTCCTTTTCTACAGTACTTTTGTGGTCCTCAAGGTCCTTTTGAACTTGCACTAAAGCCCAGGTGGCTTGTGCTGTCTCTTCTTGAGCTCGTCATAGCCGATCTTCGACTACATCAACAATTTGATGTAGTTGGGCTAGCTCATCACCTAAGTCTGGTGTTCCTTATGGTAGGGGCGTAGTGGAAACTGTGTGGCTAGACTGTATTTCTTTTTGTACTCCTTGAAGCACGTCCCTGATGTGACTGAACACTTCCTCCTGCTTGGCTTCTTTCTTTTCTGCTATCTCTAGAAAATTATCATTCAGGGTAGAGATTATGAAGTCAAAGTCATCCGGAGTGAGAAAAATATCAAACTTGGTTATGGCTGCCTTAACTTTCTTCTTGGATGAAGGCTTTGGTGCGGTAACCTTCCTTTTCTTGGAGGGATCCTCCTCCTCTCTAGGCGGTGTAACTTCGCCTTTATTTTTCCCAACTTATGTTCTACCTGGCTCTCCACCATCACCTCCCTACGCAAGTGAGATCAAAGTGGTCTTCGTAGAAGTACTGTTGACATCTTGAAATTCTTCATATTCCTTGGTCTTGCTTGGTCCAGGGGTATCATGCAAAAGTTCTGGACTGTCTATCTCAGAAATCTCTGTGGGGTCTACTGAGATGAGGAGGTCTATTGACCACTCCTTGGTGATCTCTTCCAAGTCTTCTTATGTTAAATTATAATAGGATTGTAACTATTGCTTGTGCTCATCAACACGCACTGTGATGTATATAAAGTGCCTTTCTGCGCTCAACTTCATCAGGGGCCGAAACCTATAGAGGGTGTTCGAAGTGATGCGCGGTGTAGACTAGATTTCAATATTCAATTGATTGTAGTAGGTGTGGAAGATGTCATTGGATTTCCACTGCTTGTTCATATCACTTGAGTACCACAAGGTAATTAAATTCACAGCTAAAGTCTTAAAGGGCTCAATGTTCGGGAAGGTTGCACCTTCCGGCATCTCCCATGCAATGAAAGCTATCAATATGAGAAGCCAACTAAAGTGGAACTCATATCCTTGGTCCTGTGCTCCTCTACAATCAAGCTCTAGCCGGTTCATGAGTTACTGCACCCAATTCATCTGTAGTCCTTTTGTGCACTTCCCGGTGAGGTCAACAACAAATCCAGTTACCTAGGTAGGTCGTTTCTTGCGAACTATCTTGTCGGTGATTAGCTGACATGCGAGGTGAACTGCGCCACTCTAGATAGAGGCTACCTTGTAACCTCGTGTACCCTTCTCAACATCTCCATAAGTTTCTTTGATTCGCTGGGCTAATTATTGGTCTGAGGTTTTCCAGGGTAAAATTCCTATGGGTTAGGGCCCTGCATGCTCATCCCTGTGATCCGATTGATCAAGGTCGGATCCACAATGATGCGACAGTTCAACCATAAGTAACCTCCATGGTAGCAGGAAAACATCAATTTCATGCATGCATTTACTTCCGATGTCGGCCAAAGTGTGGGATCTTCATCACATTAAGCAGTGTGGACTGTGTGAGGTTTTGGGTCCATGGCTGCGGGATAATCTTTGAATTCTTTCCTTTGGTCCTGGTCAAGTACTTATGCGGGGCCAACATGCTGTAAGATTTCTGGTAGCCAAGGTTGAAGTCACTAAATTTCAATGCTGTGAGCTTATCCTGATCGACGCGAACTACGCGCACCCCTTTTGGAAGGTACACAGTGATCACAACATATTCGAACTCTCTGGGTACACTGCCATGGTTGATGGAACCGCTCAGAGGGGGTAGATAGGTAGGTAGAATGCTTGGAATCAGCATGGCATTGGTGAGGTCATATTTGTGCTTAGTACGTTTCTCATCGACTAGCTGGGATGGACTGCTGCAAGAAGTGGATGGAGAGACTTCCAGTTCTCTCGTGGATGATTCTTGTAATCCTATGGATAACCCTTGCTCTGTCATGACTCTCTGAGTTCTTAGTTCAAGGAGAACTTCTGTTACAGATTCTTTGGTAGCGATAATCTCGTCGGACATACTTTCTTAGGATAAAATAATCGGGTTCACGACGATCTTAGACACTTCACTAGAGTGAAAAACAAGAGTGTAATGAGCACTGTATGCAATTGCTAGTTTGCAAGCTTCAAATTCTCAATTGGAAAAAGTGTTCCTCATTCATGGCGTGACGAGATAAATAGGCAATATTAGTAACGGTTTACTTGCAATGGTTATGAGCCTCATTAACTCTTCTTTTGTCTGTTATGGCACGGTCCAACGGTCTGGTGGTGAACCATAAATTATTTTCCATCCATTCGGAGCAACAGTCAAACAGATATATCGGATTTCAATTGCTATATTTCTTCGCCATAGCGAAGTGGCATATGTCGCTATTCTGATATCCCGATGAAGATCCAATTTTGTAAAGTTTCTTTCTACAAGGTACCCTCTGGAACCTGAGGTAACTTCTCAATCTTGATTTTCTTCTTACATAGCTTCCTAGACTTTTCACCATGAGCTTTGTCTCGATGGTTCTTGTCCTATTCTGATTCTTATTTTCCTTGGGCATAGTTACTTCACGTTGCTGAGATCCTTTCCTAGGATTCAGGTGTATCACTTCTTTAGGGGTAGAAATGTCAACCTTCGTAATGTCTTCTGATGTTCCTGTAGCTTTGATATTTGGGCTTCTAGTATCAGGTAGCTTCGATTTGTTCTCCTATTCTTCAATCAACTGTGAAATCTTTCGGGTCATGAAATATTTTAACTCTTGTCTCTTCTATTCTAAGACTTCTTCTTCTTCCTTCTTTCTAGATTGATCTCTATCAATCCAATATTTTCCTAGTAAAATCATAAACGGAACGTTGTCTTCAATGAATTTAATAATCTCAAAGTCTTCCTTTGTCGAAGTTCCATTGACTGTCACATGTATCTGAGCGATCTTTCCACATAACATCATCAGTTTTCCTCTGAATAGTCTTATTCCTCCTAATGAAGGGATCATACAAGGATTCCCTATAGCTTCCCAAGTTCTTTCTAGCATAATGTTCACTTGTGTCTCTTCATTAAGGACAAAGTCATTGTCGAAGTCTCCTATTCTTTCTTCAATGCACTCTTTTTCTTTGAAAATCTCTAATAGCCTAACATATCGGTGGTCATTCAGGGTCTCTTTCATTTGTATGAATACCTTCTCTGATTCTTGTTGGGGTTTTGCCTCTTCTGGATCTGCCTTAGGGTTTTCCTGATTCAGATTCATTTCTTCCAACCTAGCAATCATTCTAGGGCAATCCAATACCTCATGGTCCATAACTTTGCAACAAAGACAACTAGATCCTCTGCTAGGGAATTCCTTAGAAATATGTCTAGGTCTTATGCAACTGTAACAGAGGGTCACTCCTCTTTTTCTTTTAAACGATCCCCAACTTCTTCTATACTGTGCACTAGGATCATGGTAGCTAATCTACAAAAAAATATTTCTAGGATCCTGCATCCATTTGTTAGTCCAAACATTTTTTCTATGCGTAGGTATAACATATATATCACTATTCTTATTAGATCTACTCATATCAAAACTTCATTCATCTATCAGTGCCCCAATTTTCAAAATAGGATAAACTCTATTAAACATACCTAGATCCATACCTTAAAAACAAAAAATTTCACTTATCTTACTTCTACAGAGCACAAAGCCTCAGATCTAAAACTTTTAACTAGTCTTACCTTTATCAGAGCACAGAGCTTACGGATCTTACCTCTTTTCTGTAGATCTGACCTCTTTTCTTCAGAAACTTCCACTTTTACTTTTCTTAGAGCACAAAGAATTCAGATCTTGCTTATTTTCTTCAGATCTGGCCTTCTTTCTTTAGCACAAATATTTTCAGATCAAGTGGCATACTGCGCACTAGGGCACAGATCCACCCACAAAGCTTCCACAGTTTCAAGATGAATCTTTGCACAAATATTCTTCTTCCTCAGTTCCCAACAATCACAATTTCACGTCCCAGCATTAGAACCATTTGTTGGCACAGGGGAAGACCCAAGGTTCAATGCTACAAAAGATCACCAACAAAACCCTAACTATCGGCCCTTTCGGCAACACCTATGAAGCATATGAGGTCTCACCCGAGGTAGAGGTAGGGGTGGTTGCAGGACTCAAGTGTCTGCAACCTTAGCTGGGACACGGATCTGTGATTCCTTACTTAATATAACACTCAACACTGTTGGATTTTTACTATGCAATCAATGACTACTTCACAGATACAACAGAGCCTCGTATAATTCACAATGACTGGATTCTTTGATCACTTATAATCTATAGAGTTTTCACATCTAACAGGTCAAGAACTTAGCATATACATATGAATCAAACCCAACATTCTACACTTCATAACCACTAAGCATAAACATATATAAAATATCTATCTACTCATCTCAAAGCACTTAGCAAATAATCACATCAATGCATCAGAACAAGGCACAAAGCGGACAACATAAGATTTACGTGGGTCACCCCCACCCTAGGGCTACATCCACCAACTCTTCTTCTTTATTATCGTCGGCCAATCAGTTACAAGAACATATTTGTAGAAACCCTTACTTCGCACAGGACATAAGATCTGCGCAGCTCGCTAGATCCTTCTTCCTTTCCTTTCATCACCAATCCTTCTATACCTTCACATAGGGACTTGCACTAAGCTCTGCAAGTATATACGAAATGCACAAAACTCTTGATCACATAGATTCCCTCTTGGAACTTAGCCTATATCACATAGATACCTTCCTCTACTAGATGCCTAGATGTCTATTTATACATTTACAAAAGTGGTCCTAAGCATGGGTGAACCCACAGGACAACATCCCTTTCCCATTACATATTCCCAAAACACAAAAAGGGACCCAAAAGTGGGCCAAGATTCTGCATTCTCCATTTCGTCTGGAGCTCCATCTTCGACAGGCTATCGAAGTCCCAAAAATGATCAAATATGACCAAGTGCTCTCAAAACTTGGTCAAGGTCCAACAACCATCCTTTTTTAAGGAAGACACATCTACCTCTTCATCACAGTATTATTCATCAATGTTCAGATTCTCAAATTCATTCTCCATCTTGAGGATGCTATCTATTTGTTTGTCATCTTCAAAAACCTGCGAGTACTTAATATTATCTGGTACTCCTGGCCTATGCTTGACCTTAATCTCATATTTTATATTAGGGAAAATTGGAATTTTGAAGACCGATGCTGAAGTATCCAAGGCATCAGAAATCTGATTCTACCCTCGTGGAATTATTGAAAGATTATACTCTTGAAATTTCTCAAGAAGATATAGCACTAGTTCCTATATTCCCTCAGTATGGTATGTTTTTCTTGGTATATACCTTTGATTTGATTGATAATTAGCTCATAATCACCATGCACAACTATTATTTTGGCACCCATATCTTTCAAAACTTTCAATCCCAACACTAATTCTTCATATTCAGCCATGTAATTTGTGCAATTAAAGGCAATTTTGTAAGAACACAGTTGTTGTGCCTCTTTTGTCACCTAAATGAGAAAAGCAGAGGTGCTTACAAGATTAGTTGGGTTATCTAAGAAAGACAATAGTAATGGAAAGGGTTAGAAGAATAAACATAAAAGACTAAGCTAAGAATTAAACTAGGAAGGGAAAAAACAATTAAACTATTGTGCATAAGGACATAAGAACAAGAAACAAACAAGACTCATGTCACCAATGGAAAGGATTATATTAGTGAAAAGAAAACACCAAAGAGAAAGGGGACTTTGGGTCCCTTCTTCCTCCAAGGGAGGCCTCTTGGACCCCCAAGATTGAGCTCTTCTTACAACTTGAAAACTTGAAAGAAATGGTGAAATAATACCAATCTAACCCACTCAAAAGGTGATGTGGATTGCCCAAATGGAATGGTGCGAGTATGATCTTAATGAGAAAAGAGGTTTCCCCAAGAGAATAGCAACATCATAACCTTGCAAATGAATTCCTTGAAGATGTAGTGCACCCATGGCCTTGTTTTATAGTACCACTTTGAGGTATTGTGCAACCAACTTTTAGTGTAAAAAGGGGTTGTTTAAGGCACCTTTAGGTCTTTGACCAGCCACCCAGCCAGATCCAGCCGAAATTTGGATGTCAAATCGACTTGGAAGCTGAACCAGAAGTGGGTGGGAGGCCTACCAACATCACAAATGTGTTGTTCTCAGGTGTGCGCAACTTTTAGCATCCATAGTCGTGCATCATGCATATGTGCACTTTTCCTGTGTTTCTTGATGGCACATGTGCACGCACACCCAATATAGTCATAGTGCATCCTGGTTTATAACTGGTTGGATAGTTTTGGACCTTTTGGAAATGATTTTTTGGTAATTTTGGTCCATGGGTGAACTAATAGCTATTTGAAGATGCTAGATTCCTATAACCATTTGCGGATGAAATTTTAGTGATATTAGATGCCCCCTAATGGATGAGGTTAGGCGCATATGGATAGCCAAAATTCATCAATGTTTCTTCTACTGAGAGTACCGTTGTAAGAAAGAGTGATAGTGAGAGTATATAGAGTGACCCATTGGAGGGAGAAGATAACCTATAGGACCCAACCTTTTGCAAGGTGTGGAAAATAAATTGTGTACAAACAAGGTGGGCATGCCCCATGCTCATGTCATGTAAATCAAAAAACGGTGTTGTACAGTAACTGAAACTGTGTGTTGATGTAGACAACTGTAGCGCCCTTGGGGGTGGTTTTGATAAAGGCAGAGGACAATTATAATGAGGAACAATACTCTAAATAGTAGGCAATGATACCTGTAAGAAGTATCACAGATTCTGTGGGTATTGATAGCCCAACAAAGTTCAGAGGTCTTCGGAAAATATAAAAAACAACTGCAATAGTCGCAAAGTAAGACCCACCGTAACATGAGAAAGTGATGAAGTCCAATGTTATGGGGTTCAATGATAGTAGAGAGAAATGTTGGTTCTCCTTGTGTCATTCGAGACTCCTCATTGTAAAGGTAATGAGAATCAAGATACTGTTGCCCTTCTGGAAACTGTGCTAATGTCAACAAAAAGGGAGACGCGACTCCAAGAAGCAAAGGGCTTCGTGAAATCCACTAGGTGAGGTCAGGAACTGAGGAGGTACATGGACAAAGTCAAGATGTGTGGAGACTCGATACTACCCTTGGTTGGGGATATATGTGAAATATAAGTGGCCGCAACCATTCAACTAGGTCAAGTGTCAGGGGGACAATGAGATGTGGGATAAGTTGTGCCAAAGGCAGGACAAAGTGAACAAACTCAAAGAGCAGAGGTAGGTGGTTTGTGGGATACTCAGAGTTTATGGATGATGTCAATAGGAGTCAGTGATAAAGAATGCCCCAACCAAGGGCGACATGGGTTGCGTTTTCCAAGAAGGTCACCAAAGGTGACGACAAAAGGCTATGTAAAATGTTGGAAACAATGACTTAATTACAAAAAGAATTAAAAAAATCAGTGGGGATAATAATGCAAATACAGAAATGGGTGCCTCGTGTAAGATGGCTTAGCCTGAGGATGGTGCAAGTTGGTTAAAAAACAAGTGGAGGGTTGGGGCCCCATAGGCGGGTTTCTATAGCAGGGAAATGTATGGAGGGAAATCTGATGATGGGCAAACCGGTGGTCGATGAAATGGATGGTAAATGGTGTTGCAAGAGTGTAGTCAAAATAAAACCATGAGGAAGTGCCTTGGGAGTCCTTTGGGTAGGCTAGAAAAATGAGGAGAAGGAGTATGTGGCTAATTCACGACATGATGTAAGACTATCGAGACTCCCATCCCTAAAGGTTGAAAACAACATGAGTGTCAAAGTGCCAAGGGGGGCTATGAAGGGGATAACTCATGTGGCAGAGATTGCTACTAGGTGACAGTACCTAAAATGCAGTGGAGGTGATAGTACTGCAAATCTAGATATATGGACCCTAAAGGAAAATTTTAGAGGGTGTGACGGGAGATGCAATTGAGATTCAAAGGGAATGATTACATGCCAATGCCAATTATATACCTGAAGGGGTCGCGCTGGTGTGTGATGACCAAGTAACTACACACATGACAACCAAATACCCAATGTGAACAATATCTGAAGCTAATCGAACATATAACCGTTTATTTGATAATTTTGAACATGAGCATGCGTACTTGAACGGGGTATGGAAAAATGTCTCCCTGGGGGCTAAGGATGAAAAATGTCCCGAGGACTGTGTTGATGTAGATGATAGGATGTTGATCCTATGGTTGAAGATGGATCAAAAAATGGATGCTCGGAGCTCCCAGAATTGAGTCTGGAAGTTTGGCAAAAAGGGCCTATATATAGTTGTAGGGCCCACATTGCCACCTCATTTGTACTTGCTGCTATAGTGGTTAGAGAGGAGATTGTAGAGTAGATTTGAAGATTCCAGGAGTGCGAGGAAACCGATGCAGGAGGTGCGAGAGTCAGGTTAGTGGTCTCATCCTCCTATACAGTAGTTAGGTGTCAATTTTTGGGTAGGACCATACGGATGGCCGTACAGTGGGTTTTTAGGGTTGTGCCCCCCCAAATGTGCAGGTGATCGATGGTGACCCACGCATGAATGCAAGGTTGTAATGGGGAAAACCATGTAGGGGGGGCACACTATTTGGGAAAACAGGCGTGCATGGGGTGCGTGCCTTTCTGAAACACAATCACGCATATGTGTATGACTATGTTGCTGATAGTTGTGCATGAGTGCACAACTGTGTAGTGAATAGGTGTGCATTCGGTGCGTGCCTATGGGATTAATAGGCACAAATTTGGTGTGTGCCTGTGGGCTTAACAGGTGCACATACATGTGCACCTGTGGAGTAAACAGGTGCACATGTGTGCGCAGCTGTGGGGAAAACAACCACGCCTTTGAGGCAAAGCTGAGGGTGAGAAAACTTATCTCCCCTTTTTTTTTGGGGGGGGGGGAGATTTTGGTATTTTTTTTATGGTTGATCGAGTACTGTATATGTGGATGCAAGTCATCATTTGGGATGATTCTGATCCGTTGGAGAGAGAGGGACTGGGCTCGACTGAGGGAGGCCATGAGGGATGAGGAGCCGGAGGTTCATGGTGCTTTGGCAGTCTGTGGGCTACTGAAGTTTTTTGAGTGCCCACTATTGAGGGCACAGGAGTATCTGCTGCAATTCTTGATCTCGATGTGGAGTCCAGAGTTGCAGTGTTTTATTGTGCATGGGGAGCACTTGGCATCCTCTATTGAGGAGGATGTCTATTTTCTGACTGGACTCCCTTTTCGGGGAACCCTGTTGCCGATCGAGCCAGTGGTAGTTGGAGAGGGGTAGTTGGCTACCCTTGCCCAAACATATTGTTCGGGAGAGGATTTCATGTCTAGGTTAGTGGTGAGGATAGGGTCGATGGATGCCCTGGTACATCGTTGCATGCCAAGGATGGTTGTGAGAGTGTATGGGTCGCTCACAACTCAACGTATTAGTGGTGGCCAACTGAGGATCATGCAGCAAGCACTAGGGGGTGAGCATTTCACCTAGGGCTTGATGTTGTACTCCAAGATGGTGGGACAACTCACCAGGTGTTGAGCAGTCGACTCAAGGGATTTTGATTTTGGATCTTTCATGGTGGCTTGGTTTCTAGAGAGGGTGTCGATGTTGTGCCCCAGAGTTTTGTTAGACTCGCCGAGAGCACAAGAGCCGCAACTGCGGTGGTGGTTGATGATTTTGGTTCATCATGGGGGTGGGGAGGGTGGCCATTACTTCATGGCCAAGGATGCACAGGTGTGGTGTCATATGCCACAAATCATATTGCAGTTTCCATACATTGGGATAGATTTTCATGATGACCCTGAGATGATATTACCCCCGAGAGAGGTATTCAATCGCCAAGGTATGATTTTTTGGTTGCTGGTTTTGTTGATTTGTTTTTAGATAGTATAGAATATGGTTGATATTTGTAGGGATGTTGATGCTATTATGTGTTTGTTTGCGTAGATGTGGGACCGCGTGGACGAGAGGTCAAGTTAATCATAGCGCCAGCCCACCAGGGGCCTGTGAGACCACCATGGGGAGAGTTGTGAGAATGGGAGAGGCGACGTCGAGAGGATGTTGGGGAGAGGCCCGGTGATGATGATAGAGTGGCCCGAAGACGTCGTTATGATGACCCCGGGGCAGGGCCGTCACATGCTCCTCTAGCTGAGGCCAGGGGAGAGTTTGATGATTTCCTCCGCCAACTAGAGGCGGTTCTATAAGGAGTGCCCAAGAGGATGTGGATGTGGATCCAAGATTAGGGGATCCTGGAGTAGTGTATTGGGCTTCTGGAAAAGTCACAGACCTTGATCCGCAGATCAACTATAGTTGAAGCTGCGATGACTGGACGGTTGCCTCCAGGACCTGAGGGACCTGGAGTTGGTGGGGTACCTCCGCTAGAGGGAGGACCTGGTGCTGGAGCACTAGAGGTGCCCTGCGGGCTGCTACATATGTAGTTGTGTATTTGATATAGGCCGGTGACCCTATTTTGTATAGTTGTGACATCTAGTTTTGTATTTGGTATGGATGAGGTGATTCACCTGCCTACGGGCGATGTACTATTTTTGTAAACATTTTATGACATGTGGACCGACATATATATATATATATATATATATATATATATATATATATATATATATATATATATATATATATATGNTATGGATATACATTTTTGGATCTCTGTGTACATGTGTGATGTGTTTGTTGTTGACGATTTTTTTGATGTAGTGGATGATGTCTAATCTATATTCTATGACAGACTTCTGATGGTTTATGTGTATGTGAAGATGCCTTGATGTGATATATGCCAATCTAGTATAATGTTAGCCATGTTATCTACTATTTGATTGAATTTTCTTGGGATATGGGTAAATGTAATGGAATCAAAATGTTGAGATAAACATCTAACCTGCAAATATTTGTGGAAGAGGCAAGGATCATGGACATGGTATAAATTGTTGAGTTGGAGGACGACAAGTTGGGAATCTAATAAGATGCTAAGGTGATGAATATGGTGATGATTGGCCTCAACGAGGAGACCAATGATGGAAGTTTACTCTTCTTGATTGTTGGTGGCTGAGCCTAAACATATGTCGTTGGTGTGGAGCAGGTCATGTGAAGGCGAATAGAGGGCCCAAGCAGCCGAAGCGAGATTCTGTGTCCAGCGGCTAGCTCCCTCAGTGTAACCGATGTGGTAGGCCGATGGAGGTGGCATATGTCAATAACAGGAGTGATGGATTAGACAGGAGGTATGGATAAAAGAAGACTAAAAACTCTACAAAAGACGTACAAAAAAGAAAAATCCTAGTGTAGTATAGCTATGATCAGGTGTAAAATTTCTTTAAGTACAAACCGTTGATGGGTTCCTTGAGAGGATGGCCTTTGGGGGAGGCCAAGATGTATGCGCCTTTAGTGAGGCAATGTTGGATGATGTACGGTCCATGCCACATGGACTCAAATTTTCCATGGCCAAGGGTATCATGAGCGATATCGTAAGCGAGGATGAGGTCTCCTTCATGAAATGAGCGAAGGTTGACATGGTGATCAAAGGTGGCTTTTGATCATTTTTTGGCTGCTTCATTGTTCTGTAATGAAGATCGACGATCTTCATCCAAGGATTCTAAGTTCAGCAAATGATGCTCTATTGGGGCAGTGTCGGGTAATAGCTCAATAGTGGTGCATAAGGTGGGAATTTCGCACTCGATGGGAAGAGTGGCCTCAACCCTGTGGACTAGATGAAAATGTGTGAAACCAGTGGCATTTTTTACTACTGTGCGATAAGCCCAGAGCGGAAAATAACATATGATGTCAATTGGTTTTATGTTTGTTAACCATGCGTTGCAACATGGTTTTTAAGACCTTGTTAACTGCTTCTACCTTTCATTTGGAATGAGGGTAGTATGGTGAGGAAAACTTGTGGGAGAAGCCTAACCGAGATGAAATTTCCATGAAAATGGCATTCTCGAAATGTTTCTCGTGATGAGAGACTAGTTGGAGTGGCACTCCAAAGCAGGATATGACGTGGTTAAAGAAAAAACGTGCTGCTGTGTCAGCGGTGTTGTTGAAGGTAGGCATGGCTTTAACCCACTTGGTAAATTAATCAATTGCAATGACTATGTATTTGTGTCCATTGTTGGATGTAGGGTTGCAAGTCATGAAGTCGATTGCCCATTTACAAAAGGGACCAGCGGTGATGACTGGGTATAGAAAAGAAGGTGGTGCACATGATTTGTTAGCATAAAGATGGCATTTATCACATCATTTCATGGCATGGATGAAGTCGTGAAATAATGTAGGCCAAAAGTAACCTATGCAGATGATTTTCTGAGCAGTGGACAACCCTGAGAGATGGCCTCCGCAAGCGCTGTTGTAGAAGTCGTTCAAGACTTTGTCGGCCTCGTCAATAGTTAAGCATCAACGAAGTATGGTGTCGACTCCTCGCCAATATAAGATGTCCCCGATGAGGAAGTAGTGAGGTGCCTAGTGACGAATATGTTGACGATCATCTCTGGAGAGGTGGTTTCCGAATTTTTGTGTTCGTAGATAGACAATAAGATTGCTATACCAAGGGTCATCTGAGGGGATAAAAAAAAATATGTTCATTAGGGAGGTTGGTATTGACCGGTGGACTGGTAGTGTCGGAGGGAAAATCCATGATAAGTTTGGCGAGGATGAGAGCTTTCTTTCTCTTGGGTGTTGAAAATTCAAGATCGTATTCTTGAAGGATGACAATCCATTGAGCAAATTTACCGTTAATTTGTCGACGACTGAGCAAGTATTGCATGGGGTTGGAATCTGCGATGACTTTTGTAGTTCGAAGCATAATGTAATGGCGCAGTTTCTGGACTGCGAGGACAACTGTGAGGGCTATCTTTTCTTTGTGATTGTACTTCAAGTGTGTTCCTGAAAGGTTTTTACTAATGTAGTAAATCACATGCTCATGGGCGTCATCCCCTATTTGGACCATCACTCCTGCTACTGAAACGACTGAGGATGATATGTAGAGGAGATAATCGTAGTTATAGTCAGGTGGACTAATCAAAGGGGCATTGGAGAGAGCCACTTTGAGATCGTCAAAAGTGGTTTGGGCATGTTTATCCCATTTAAATGAGATGTCATGACGAAGTAAGCGAAGGAATCCATGTGCACGAGTAGCATAATCTGGGACAAAGCGTCATAAAAAGTTGGCTTTGCCTTGAAAGCTCTGTAGTTGGCATAAATTCCATGGGGGTGGAATTTTTGTGATGGCTTGGACTTTGAGGGGGTCCACAATAATGCCACATTGGGAAACTATGAACCCAAGAAGGCATCCAGCAGTGACGTAGAATACGCACTTGAGGGGGTTCAAATAGATATTGTACTGACGACACCTGTGGAAGATGATTCATAGATCATTGAGATGTTGAGTGCATTTCTTAGAGCGAGCGGTGAGGTCATCTAAGTATGCGAGGATAATATGAGCCAGATCGTGAAAAACGTATGTCATGGCCTGTTGGAAAGTGGTACTGACATTCTTAAGGCCAAATGGCATGAAACGATACAAAAAGGTTCCCCAAGGAGTTGTGAATGCAGTTTTGTACTGATCGACGGGGTGAATTTGGATTTGGTTGTAACTAGAGAAACCATCCATGAAGGACAAAGCCTCATGACCTGCGTAATCATTGATTATTTGGTCAATGAAGGGTGTTGGAAAGTTGTCTTTGGGATAGGCGTGATTGAGGTCACAGAAGTCTGTACATACACAGATAGTTCCCTATTTTTTGTTAACAGGGAGAGGGTTGGAGACCCATGACGTATAGGCTATGGGTTAAATGAACCCTGCAACACGTAGTTTGTCAATCTAAGCTTTGATGGCTGCTACTTTGGATGGGTGTAGCGGTCGTTGTTTTTGGCGGACGGGTGTGATATCAGGCCAGGTGTCTATGCGATGTTCGACAAAAGAGGGATCAAGGCCAAGCATCTGTGTGTATGACTAGGTGAAAATGTCCTGGTATTCTTGGAAGAGGGCTTTGTAGGCGGTGAGTTCTTCAGGAGAATATGTAGCACCAATGGTGATTTCCTCGATAATTCCAGATTTGATGGAAATATCTATTTTGATGGTTGGGGATATATTGGCCATATTTCCTTCCTAAAAAGTGTTGGGGGTAGGGATAGGGTTATTGAACCAATCTATATGCCCTGATGGGAGAAAATATTTGGTTTTGACTGCGTATATGGGGTGTTGGTTAGGAGGCGTGAAGGCTTCCTATGAAAGAAAGAGTGTTATGTGGTGGAGTGCGTCCCATGGGAAATCGGGGGTAGTTAACTCCTCGAGGATATCTTCATCACAATGAAGATGGAATGAATATAGGGGATCGAGAGGAGTGACCTCGGTGACTGTCATTGTGGCGTTGTCTCCTTCTGATAAAGATGTAGGGGGATTGATGGAGGGGGATTGAGATGGTTCGCTTGACATAAACCAAATATCCAAATATTGTGGGTTGAAAATGGTAGTCAGTCATAGAATTTTCGTGGGGAAATGAATTGGAGAATTAGGGGGATTTGGGGGTAAATCCTCATATAAATCATCTAGGAACCATGGGGGAGAAGGGAGTGCCTCAAGTTCTAGTGGGAAGATATGAACCATATCAATTTATGGGGTAAGGGTATTTATCGGGTTTGTTGGAGGAGGGGGGGTATGATTTTGAATAGGGGTCTGTTGATGACGCCGGTATTCAACGATCATAGGACATTGATATGTGAAATGATCAAGTGATTCGCATGGAGAGAAAGGACATCTCATGCATTCATTGACTAAGGTTGTGACATAATGGATGTCAGTGACAGGAGTTGGGGTGGGTGCTTACTGAAATCTCTAACGTACAACTGTTAGTGTCTGTCAGAATTGAGGTAACACTGGACAATGGTGTGTGTAATGGCCATATTTTAAACAGATGGTGCATGCAAATTTGGTTCGCAGTCCTTTGTTACTTGTGTTCTGTGAGATAGCGACAATACTGGAGGAAGCAACGAGAGGTGGTGGTGCTCAATGGAGTTGGATGAGATTACGTAACTTGGGGAGAGAAGAGAATTTGTTGGTGGGGTGTCCATCTTTCTCGCATAGTGCACAAGGAGGTTGGACGCGTGGGGGAAGTGGAGCTGTGGGCTCCTTCTTATTTTTCCTGGCCCCATCTATAGCAGGGGGGTTAGTGAGTGGGGGTGTAGGGGGTATGGTGGGAGTGAGTATGGGAATCTGCATCTAGATTCCTTCTGTTTGGGGAAGGAGGGATGGTTGAGGAACCATCTCAGGTGGATGTAAATACCAAACTGGGATTTCCAGCACCATATTAGGAAGGGTAAGCGTTGCAGTGACATGGAAATCTTGTACACCTAGTGGGGGGTAAAAGAAAGGGATTCGAGTAATGGCTTGGGGGACTGTTTCCCAAATCAGGATCTAGCCCTGGGGAAGATCAGGAACGGGTCGAGCTGAATTAGTTCCAGGGGATTCCTGAGGGAGAATTTTTGCAACTAGTGGGACGTCAGGGATGAAAGATGCCTCGGTGGGAGGGAGGTTAGTTTCAGTTGTCGTTCCATTGGAGGATACAACACATACTTGTGCTGAGGGATGGAGGAGCGGTGGTGCTCCGTGGTATGTCCCTAGCAAGGATGGGTCTTTGAATATTTTGGGGCCCATCTCAATGAGTGGATAGGCATTAGGATTAGTGTGGATAAAAGGGAGAATGTTATCAATGTTTGATGAAGGGTTAGGCTCGTAATGTGATACTTGATCGATGGTAATGATCTTTACATTATGGGGAAACATCATGGTTCGGAACATAGAAGAGACGATGACCTTCATAGCATACATGTAGCTATGACCAAACAAGATATTGTAGTCGAGTAGGGCATAGATAACATCAATGTCAATTAGAATGGTTTTTCCCCTGAGCTCGACGAGGACATTTTGGAAGAGTCCTTCGGGGGATGAGGGTCTGCCATCGTAGGCTCTTAAGGTAATGGCAGATGGTATGAGTTTGGGGGAACCAAGTTTCTACCATACGGATTTGGACATGATATAGGTGGATGCACCTTCATCAATGATGCATCGGTGAATTGTAATGTTCTGAAGTTTTACAGGGATTTGAAAAGCAATAAAAGCGGGGAGGCGAGGTTCTCCGCTGTCGAGGTCAAATGTGATGAGTCAGGTATCGGCAGGGTCGACTGTTCCTAGGGAAAAAAGTAAGGACTTCCACTAGGTGGGTAAAGTTTTAAGGACTTCTAAGACTTATATGGCAGCTGAAGATTGTGCCAAGTCATCTACCAAACTGTAATTATGAGTTTCCCTAGCTTGAGGATTGTGGACATTCCTACGCAATGGGATGTGAGGAATACGAAGGGGGGTTTCAGTATTAGGGCGAGGAATCATGAGAGGGATTTCGATTATGACTAGAATTGCTTCTGAGGTGGTGGGAGAAGATTTAGGGGGTGTGCTATACTGATGACTGTGCGTTTGCAGAAGGACTTCTTCCTCACTGGTAAGGAAGATAGTGAGATCGACAGAAGTGCCCGTATTGGGATACTGTCCCAACTGTGGTGGGGTAGGATGCATGTTTGGTTGGGTATTTATCACCCCTTGGTGTGGGATGGGGTTTTGTAGTACCTCCAGGGGGGTTGTTGCACATATGGTTGTGGGGCCTGCTGAGGTGCAGGCGGTGTTGAGGGACGTGGTCCATTCACAAAATCTTTCATTCACTTAAATTCAATGATTTGGGGACAATGGTGAGTATAGTGACCAAACTCACCGCAAAGGGCACAAGGGAAGGTGGTCCTAACATTGTTGTTGTTCCTTCCTTGATTTTTTTTGTTGTTTCCCCCTTGGGGGTTTTGATTCCCCTGGTTTTGGTTTCCCCTGATAGATTGGTTTTGCTGTGGTTGCATCTGGTTTCCTCCTTGTCCCGGATTATTATTGTTCTAATTTTTCCCTTTCTTTCTGGTATTGTTAGATTGATGGGGTGGATTTTTCATGTTCAAATGTTCAAAATTTTGATATTGTTGAATGGGAGAGGGTTGAACAAAATTAACCCCAGTGTGTGGTGTTCCTTGTGGTGGAGCCATAGGCTGTGGGGGGCCAGAAAATGGAAAGTATGAATTATGTTGAGGTGATGCTCCATAAGGTACATAGGAGGGCATGGCGCTTTCACTAGTGCTTAGGGTATAAGCGGAGGTAGAGGGAGTACCAACACTTAGTTGGATAGGTGGGTGGTTTAAGGGTGCCAGCGGGGGTCCACTTATGGGTGGAGGCAGGGAAATAGGGTATGGTTGTTGATAAGGGGGAGGAGGATAATAAGGGATTCCTCCATATGTAGGTGGATATTGAGGTGTGCCATACATGGGTGGTTGTTGAGGTGGTGGGTTGTGTTGTGTAGTGTTACCAATCAATCTGTCTGCTAAGTGAGACATCCCAGGTTTGTCTTGGCCAAATGGCATGGGTCTTGGGGTGTCTGGGAGTACCGTGTATAGGTATCCAGATTGGGTGTAGATGAGTTTTAATTCTTGGGTCTTACTAATGGCTTCTTCTCCAGTCTGGGGGAAGGTGGTGGCCACATCTTTGGAAAGGAGGGAAACAAGTGATTTGAGGAACCAATTGAGACACTATTGGGGGGTAGCGTTAGCTTTGCAGAGGTTACGTCGCCGACGCCATTCGTGGATGTGGTCGGAAATATGTGTAGAGGTGATTTGTTTGAAATCTGAGAGTAGTTCAAGGCCATTGTCATGACAAACAGTTAATTGAAAGAAGGTAAAAAATTCTTTGGTCAAGGATTCAAAAGTTGCATGGGACCAAAATTTTTCTTCGACGTACCATTTGGTGGATGGGCCAGAGAGTGTACGCTGAAATAACCCAATCAGATGGAATCGTCCATGATGTTGTTCGAGGAACACCATAGGTGAAATGTCATGATATGGTTGGCAGGATCTTCTCCTACTTTTCCTTCAAACTTGGGGATGTCTGAAGGGAGTTTGGTAGGCATTGCAAGCCATGTGGGGTTGTGCAATATGGGATCATTGGTGAGTTTAGTCAGATCCGGTCTATTGAGGGAAGATAAATATGACATATGGGGTGGTGGCATAGGATTAGTTTTGGCCATAGTGTGAGTGTTTTGAGTACCTGACCCTTGGAGGGAACTAGGTGGGTTTGTACTTCCCCCTTGAGAGGAAGTTGGCCCCTCACTTCCGTGTAAAGGAGAGCAAGTGGAAGGTGGACCTTGGGAATTGGACCCAAGTAAGGTGGAACCAAGAAAAGTTGATCCTAAGACAGTGGCACTCATAGGAGTGTGAGAAGGTGGAGTCAATGAGTTGGAAAGACTAGGAACTCCCCCTAGAATAGGAGGGAGATTTAGCAAGCGTTCGGAATGACAGGAGTTCTGTGGGTCCCCTATGATGTCCAACTAGATGAGTGAATGTGTGCGAATGGTGGTGAGAGCAATAAATAAACAAGAGCCTTTGCTGCAATTTTTTAACTTTACACGATATATATCCAAATCAAATGTAATCATAAGGGCATCATACATAAAGTGTTTTGATAAAAAAAGCATATATGTGGATAGGTGGATTTTTTCCACGTGGGGGCACAAAGAAAACAAATGCTCGTGTCCTAAAATACGTAACGTCCTTCCTCTCAAAATAGAATTGGACCTTCCAATAGCACTCGAAAGTGGGGTCTGATTCCACCAAAAGAGAAACTAGTGAAGGATAAAGAAATCAATTATAATGAGGGGTAGAGGGGGAAAATCCCGAAAGAACTGGAGATATTTCCCATTAGCCACACAAAATCCAATCAAGATGCAATTTCAGCCCACAATTTCCACCTGGGTAGATGTCCTAAAATTTGGTCACTAGGTACCTCAGTCAAAGTGTGGCATTTAGATTTTCGGCCTAAGAAATGGGTCACGGGCTGGATCCCGTCCAAGAGGTGGGTGCCTCAAGGGGGGACGCACAGAACAACCAGACCTTGGCCTTCAACCCTTCATGGGTATCTCCCTACCTTATGGTGTAAGGAACACTTGACTTGGAGGATTTAAAGTTCCCTATTTGACAACTTCTATTGTTTTGAAAATGTGAGAACCAGATAATGGGGAGTTATTTGGATGCCTATCCCTGAAATCCTACCTAGACTAAAATATTTCTTTTGGCACCTCCTGTGGAGGAAAACTTTGTGATTTTTTAGAAAATTTTTAGATGTGGTTGTTTGATAGATTGGGGGTGTGAGCCAATCTTGTTGAAATTAAGTGGGAGTGGATAGTTTCGTCAAGAAAAGGGTGGGGTGTTTTGGAATCCCTTTGGAGGAAACTTGCTTCAACCTCCACATTTCGAGATGAAAACTATGTGAGTGAGAAGTGACCTTTGTGTGTGAATGAGTGAAAGTGTGCCAATTTTTTAATGAATTATGTGTCAACTTGCTGGATGTGAACTTCGCTTGGTCCTTACAAGTCTTTGATTACCTATTTAACTAAATGTCATTGGTACAACCTTGTGGAATTCAAAAGTCCCTAGGAAGATAGAATGTGGACATGTGGGTCCTTTACTATTCCTTTAACTCCCTAATGTGATTTAATCTAAGAAAGATTTGAAACTATCCTAGATTGTGATCATGTGGGCATGTATGTGCCCGTTACAAAACCTTTAAACTTCCCTAGTGATTTAATCTAAGAAAGTAAATTTCAACACTATCCTATCTTTGTAGCATGTGGGCATGTATGGGCCCGTTACAATCTTGAGATGTGTTTTAAAAATAAACTAAGAGTCGTCCCGAGGGGGCTATTGTCCTCTCCTAAAGATTTTATCTTTTTAAGGGAGATGAAGTTGTCTTTCAACCTCTTTCTGATTCTCAAGATCACTTTGGAGCACGAGATAAGATCATACTCAACGTTTGATATCCAATTTCTAGTCCCAATGCAAGTTTTATATGTGATGTAGAACGATTCCAACTTTTAGTCAAAGCAAGCCATCCATGTGGCGAAATAAAAAGCAAAAAGAGGAAAAACTAATGATTTTTAACCCCTAAGTGCCTATCTGTTTTGATTAATCCCTTTATATGAAAGGGAATGTAAATGTCATGCAGATTACAACATCCATGGAATCATATTTAAGAAGGCTATGGGCCTTCAACAAATCATAAAAAATCTTACAATGTGTACATTTTTGCATAGGTGCATGGGTTTCAGACTAGAAAGAGGCGCTCTAAGCGCCAATGCGTGAACTGAAAAATAATTTTGAGTGCAGGTGAGTAGAAGGAATTGAGTAATGCAATGATTTTGGCACACATGCACATGATGTGCGACTGTGGGCCAATAAACCCGTGCACAACTGTCACACGGTCGTGAAGAAAATTCTGGATGGAATTATCTCAACTCAGCTTTGAATTTGATGTTTTGCAGGTCTGCTTGGGCCGATTATGGTACCTGTAGGTTAAATAAGTAAAAAGAAGAGCTAAAATAACCCAAATGGGGTAGGAAATTGATACCTTTCCCCAGTGGAGTCGCCAATCTGTTGCGCCTCTTTTGTCACCTAAATGAGAAAAACAGAGGTTCTTACACGCTTAATTGGGTTAGCTAAGCAAGACAGCAGTAAAGGAAAGGGTTAGAAGAATAAACATAAAAGACTAAGCTAAGAATTAAACTAGGAAGGAAAAAAACAATTAAACTATTGTGCATAAGGACATAGGAACACGAAACAAACAAGACTCATGTCACCAATGGAAAGGATTGTATTAGTGAAAAGAAAACACCAAAGAGGAAGGGGACTTTGGGTCCCTTCTTCCTCTAAGGGAGGGCTCTTGGACACCCAAGATTGATCTCTTCTTACAACTTGAAAACTTGAAAGAAATGGTGAAAGAATACCAAGCTAACCCACTCAAAAGGTGATGTGGATTGCCCAAATGGAATGGTGCTAGTATGCTCTTGATGAGAAAAGAGGTTTCCCCAAAAGAATAGCAGAAGAATAACCTTGCAAATGAATTCCTTGTAGATGTACTGCACCCATGGCCTTTTTTTATAGTACCACTTTGAGGTATTGTGCAACCATCTTTTAGTGTGAAAAGGGGTTGCTTAGGGCACCTTTAGGTCTTTGAACAGCCACCCAACTGGATCCAGCTGATATTTGGATGTCAAATCGACTTGGAAGCTGAACCAGAAGTGGGTGGGAGGCCGACCAACATTATAAATGCTTCGTTCTCAGGTGTGCGCGAATTTTAGCGTCCACAGTCACGCATCGTGCGCATGTGCACTTTTCCTGCTTTTCTTGATGGCGCATGTGCGTGTGCACCCTGTATAGTCATAGCGCATCCTGATTTTATAATTGGTTGGATAGTTTTGGACCTTTTGGAAATGATTTTTTGGTAATTTTGGTCCATGGGTGAACTAATAGTTGTTTGAAAATGTTGGATTCTTGTAACTATTTGCGGATGAAATTTCAGTGATAACAACAATTTTGAATTTCCTTTGGGGTAATTAATCCATCGCTAGCCCCTACTCTCTCTCTATTGGAAGCTCCATCGAAACTTATGTTCCACATCTAATCTTCTGCATTGTCCTGCTGCTCTAAATACTTATCAATCTGTTGGTCAGATTGATCTTTGGTAACCATGTCATCAGGGATGATTTTAAGGATGGAAAATTATTTTAAAACATAGAATCTTTGGCGAATCTTACTAATCCTTCATATGCCAACTATAAATGTTTGGAGATATTTTTGTAAAAGTATTCAAATTTCTAAGGATTTTATATCGTTTTTATAATTTTTTGGTGATTTTTAAGGTAAAATAATTTTATTCTATAGAATTTGGGCGAAACAATTTTAGAATAACGAATATTCTTTTTGGAAAAACCATGGAAAATTAGCCCATGAACGAAATTTAGCCCCTAAAATCATCCCTTCCAGTGATGTCAATCTCTGGTTTTCCCTCTTCAAAACATAGATCATTGAAAAAAATAGAAGACCCCAACTCAGTTTCCACAACGTAGATGGGATTATTACTCGGTTGTGACTTGTTGCTGACCATGTATTTGAGCAAAAACTCTCTATAAAATCTCCTATCTTGACCAAAGACAGGGATGGTGGTGTATGACATGTCCATCTAGAGAGTTCCCTTCAATTTTGCAGCCCATGACCTAGATAACAACATGCCAAACTTGGGAGGAATATCAACAACCACTACATCCATGACCATATTCTTTGCTCAATGGTGGTCTTCATCGAACGTCCGGATGAGGTAGGATCTTGCTATTGTCCTGTTAGAATTTCATCTATATATCATACATGAGATTAAAGTTGATTTATGCGTGTCATTTCGTCTTTTGTGGTTTACCCCATGCCAAAGAGAGATTTTCCTTGTAACAATTTGATGCATGATTTAATGATTTTATACATCCATTAGAACTGTTGAATTCTTAATTTCTCAGCACATTATTCTTTCCATAGGATGTGATACCCATATTTACAATGCCTCACATGTTTATCGTGTATTTCTTCTAATCCACCATCTCATTCACTCTTTAAATCAAATTGTCTGAAACACTTGTGAATAAATTACTCTTAAGGTTGAAAGTTTTGATGTCTGGACTAAGATTGTTTGAGGAACGAGAATTATGTAAGAGAGAGAGAGAGAGAGAGAGAGATAAACTGACCAAATTTTTGCATAACCTAATCTACTACAAGTATACATTTAAGATTCATTGTTACTCTTAGCTCTAGGGATTCCTCAACATTGTTCCATTGACAACATGGAACATATCAAGAGATAATAGTTGCCCATTGTTGTTTAATTATTATCCATCCATATAATGGTAATTAGTAATATGATTCCACCACCTTTTCAAAAATAGTAAGTCTGAGAGGGTGATGGTCGTTTAGGTGGAATCAATGGGAATTATGGTCATGGTGGTGGTGTGATGATAGAAATGTGCATTGTTTAATATAATTAGTGCTCAGATAGGTCGGATATTTAATGCCACTTGTTGTGTAATAATTCTTAGTTATGGGGTAATGATGATTACACATGGAAATATGTTCAGACTTGTTATCTCAATTAATTTCATTTAAATGATATGGGAAGAGTAAGGATAAGTGTGTACCTTTTCACTTGTTACATTGTGTGTTGTAAGTCCTATGCATGTGGCCTAGGTTTTTTGTCATGAGATGATTCATTTTATAGGTGGTTGATATCACTTTCTCAATATATGAATTGGTGACTTGTTTCTCTCATACCATGATCTCTCTTTGATGGTGAAATCATGTTCTTAAGTGCCACCATGTGGAAAGAGATTTCCATAGCACTCGAAGTTGCAACATATAGAGTTGTAAGGTCTAGAGTTGCAACAACATGAGGTGTTGCATCCAATACGAGATGTTGAAGACATATTTATTGTGATGAAGAATTGTTCTAATGGAATTTGGAAGAGGAAACTACATCCACAAAAAAACTTAAATTTTAATATATATATATATATATATATATATATATATATATATATATATATATATATTATTTTTTATTTCTTTAATATTATTACTGTCATTTAAACGATATGTGAAGTGTAAGGAGTACATACCTATTGACGAGCGTATGTGACACACTGTCCACATGAAGGTCAAATCCGGACCGGGTTTTCTAAATAACCCAAGTTGTTTGGAATGAAATGACCCGACGAGTTTAATGGCTCCGTTGGCCAACTAAAGTCCTAAAAATAATAAAAGAAAGGAAACTGATCTAAACAACTATGATACTAAGAATATAAGTTTAATAATTACAAGTGTTCAAATGGAAACATGAATATGTGCATATGATTATAAACAGTCTATGTACAACGTGCAAGATTTACTTGACATCTTGCAAAATGAATGTTCTTAAAAGTGTTTATAAAAGAGATAAATAAATCACATACATTTTTTAGTTATCTTTTGAATATTTGAAGATCTAACACTAATGCATACTAAGCAAATATAATTGAAATAAAAATAGATAAACAATCAAAGCTAATTCATGCTACCCTTATTTCATTAATAAATAATTTAACTAAATAACAAGTAAACTAACCTGTAACTAATTGATTAAACTGAATTTATCTTCCTGTGTAATTTGAGCTCCACACTGCCCTGCATGTGAGGGAAACCTGTGACAGAACAATACTACTATTTCCAAAATAAATTCAAAGAAAATGTTTGATGCATCGTAGCGTGAATATAACAACAAAATGATAACTCTAAAAATCTTATGATCTTATAATAATCAATATCTTAGAATGAAAGAAATTCAATTCAAAGTATTAATGTAATTCATCATTTAATATCTAGAATAAATTGACAATAATAATATGGCATATTGATCACAGATGTAAAATGGAATAATGAATTACAGACAACATCTAAATACTTAATAATACAAAATTCCATATGATAAACAAGCTAAAGTTGTATCAAACATAATAATATTTCATAAGATTAAGGCAATGAAAGAACGAAAAATGGAATAAGCATCACACAGGTCTAAAGCCAAATGATGAATAGCTTCTCCATATAAGTTCTCCAAATCACATGTCCATAATGTATCCCAACAAAAGTTATCTTCACCACTAACAGTGATCACTATTTAAACTAGTTGTGGATTGAAAACCTCTTATCATGCAAGATAGAGTGCAATCCCTAAAAAATAGATTGTATTTGAAAAAAATAGTACAACAAGAAACCATTCCTGTAGGAGTTGGTTTGTCAAAATTTATTACATAATAACAAAATTTTATGAAAATAAAATAAAGAAACTACAAAACTATATGGTGCATGATCCAAGATAGTTTCTCTGTGTAAATAAAACCATAATCATTTTTTTACTGTAGATAGAAAAATGAATTTGATATTCAGAAAATAATGCTAACTAATATTCAAAAATAGACTGGCTACAGAATCACAGATTTTGTAGCTAGTCTTATATTAACAAAGAAAATCAAAACCAAATCTTCCTATTTTGACTTTCATAACAAAATCAAATGAAACAAAATGAAACAAAATCACTTTTACCATTAGAAATTAGACAGTGAAGGGTCGGACAATTCTGAATTAATGATGGCACTGAAGTTGGTTGCATTTTTCATAATTATATTACATGATATTTTGGGTCTTTTATTTGCCCGTTCTGTGCATGCTTTCAACTCTTGGTTTTCTCGTTCAAGTAGAGAATTGCGAGCAGCCAGATGTTTTACTTGTGCCTGTAACAATGGTATGTCCCTGTAATAGCGTTCTACCCAATCCAAAAAACTATTATAATGTATCAGTTTTATAACAGGTTGAGGTTGGGAATACTCCACAATGGAGGCTTCGACTCTTCCCGTGGCTTGTTTCAAATCATGGCTAAAGCCAACAAAACCCTCTTGGGGTCTCATAAATGAAGGTAATCTAGAGACAAAGTCATACTTCTTAGCTTGACCAACAATTTTGTTCTTGAGACACTAGTGTAATGTCCCCCACCTCTTAGAGAGGTAATGAGGAGACTCAGTGGCCTGGGCACCCCCACTAGGTCGTAGTCTCACACTGAAGGGGGGAAAAAGTCAAGAAGTTAAAAGTTATATTTTTAAGTTGACTTAAGAAAGGAAAAGGAAAGGAGTAAAAGATAACTCAATAGAAGAATAGAAGATTAACCCTGGGAGTTAACCTAACTCAACAG